>SMMW01000572.1:1980000-2284975 GCA_004794655.1 Marisa cornuarietis
CAAAGCATCAGGGGGTCCATACTGCTTCATGACAGAACCCACCTGATTACTTAGGACTTGTGCAGCATTCATCATTGAATAGGGTGTTAAATGTATGTGCTCATAAGTTAATTTTGTTCGTCTAAGCCCCATGCTTTCATCTTCAAAATATAAGTTTGCCACATGTTTCCAGAGAAGATGATGACCATCTTTCCACATGTACCTCTTTTTACCACTGCTTGCCAGATTGTTTCTTACAGTCTTGACAAGGTGTGGGGGATCAGACATAAAATAAATGTAACGATCAGGGGCAAAGATGTTTAATGCCTTATAACATATGTGATTAGAATCACTCTGAAGCTGCTGAAAACTCTGATTGGCTGGTGCCTTGTCACAGGTAGAAACAATCACTTTCAGGCCACAGCCTTCTAAGACACCCACAGCCTGCCAGAAAAGAGGGAATAATTCATCGGCACCTGCAGATCGAGTACCAAAAAATCCTACACTCATTTTTAAAAGAGAATTTATGCCTACAACATAAAAAACTAATGCTTGAGTTGCAAGTTTATGTGGCATATAGCTGAAGTCAAACTGCCACTTATCTTTATTGACAAAGCCAACCAACTTTCCGCTTCTTTTATCAAAGACCAGATCTGCTTTAATGGACATCTCATCATGAAGCAGAGAAACAAAGTGTTGATTTGGCTCGAGTTTTGCTGCAGCCTTTTTCAAGTCTTCGGCAACCTCAGGCTGAAATCCTTCAGAAGCTTCACGTATATGAACGTATTCCCTAAGGGTTGATGACCCTGGCAACTTTAAAACTCCAGTTTTTCTAAGAGTTTCGTAAGCGGATTTGCTCTTGCTGTGCAAAAGGATGGCAAACCGCAGCATCATGGGGTGCCATCTGTGGCCACGGTCCCCTGCAGCAAAAGCTTTATTTTGTTCTTCCCAAAACAGTTGCTGCAGAGGTTCTCCAATGTCAGAGCAATTAATTTTTTTCAAACTATCAGAAAGGTCAGGGTCTATTTCTATGCATTCTTGTTTTAATTGTTTTTTAAACTGTACAACATCCTTCTCCAGCCTACTCTTATCTTTGCGGACTTGTTTAAACGCTCCCTTCAATTTGTCATAAGGGATACCATGGAGAGGGTCATAGGGCTTTATTGCTTCTTGGCAACGTGCTTCTTGCCTGCTTTTTTTTTCTGTATAGTGTCTTCTTGACCAATAAACAATATTTGCATGTTGCTTCTGTAGTGCTCATCAACAATGAACAGGAAGTTGCCCTTACACATGAATTGGGACAGAGCTTACCATTCTCAGAGACATATGTGATGTGTCGGAAATACTTCTTGTCAGTGATCTGAAGTTCAGCTAATGGTTGCAGATCGGTGTCAGTGATCCCAGTGCAGAGAGTCTTTTCACCCAATTCTTTCAAAAAGTGTTCCAGCTTAACCATTCCAATGTCTCTTGCAAGCCATGGTGCAGGCATTTGAAGCACACTCACATTGGCCTGTAACCCAGTTGTTGCAGAAAAGTTCACCTTCACATATACTTCTTCAGTTTTACTTGACAACAAGCCAAGCATGATAGCATCTTCAGAAGTTTTCATGATAATCCACTGAGGAGGCAGATGAATCAAATCCTTCTTCAAGTCCATGAAACTGGTGTAGAAGATACAAACTGGCACGATAGATGGCTCCTGTACTTCCTGAAGGGAGATATATGACAATTTTTAAAAATATGCTACTGTTTCTCTAATCTATAAACACATCCACATGTTTTCAATCACATTTAATTATTATAAAGTAAATCTGGATCTACCTTCATAGTAAAACAATATTCTTACTCATTTGGGTTCCCCTTCCTACTTCTTTGCCATGGCTACACACTCATGACAATTATTCACAAAGACAATGTTTCAGATAATGTACAACTATTCAGGTGCAGTCGAAAAAAACTTGGATTCAGTCTACAAATCGTAGTTCTTCACATGGATATTCATAGTTTAACCCTTCTGTATAAAGTCCTTTTATGTCCTGGGCTCCTCCTCGTTTTACAGTAAAATATATTTTTTTATAAATTAAAAATTACCCTTACAGGCTTGGGTCTAGCTGTTTCAGGACTTTCTTTAGGTATCCATTTAGTTGGCACACTCCCAGGAACAAGTCCTAAGGATTTTCCAGATGGACCTGTTACAAATGCCTAAGTGAATGAATAATGAAACATAATAATATAATATAAAATTATGAGCTGATATACTAAAAAACAAAACCCTCAACAAATCACAGATAAAAAGGTGATGATGATGATGATGATGATGATGATGATGATATCGATTTATACTGCGCAGATATCCATTCAAAAGAATGCTCATTGCGCTGCAAAAAACAGAAGAGAAGAAAAAAAAATAAAACAACAGGAAAGTAAAAAAATAATAAAGACAGAAATGGTGCTAGAAGAAGCATCAATACAATAATTTAGATATTTTATATTCTTGATTAACAATTCTCATACTGGTTTATATGCTGAGTTTTTAATCACAACTCAAAATATTTCAACAGAACAATTCCCGAGTAATGCAATTTGTGGTGTGATTGTAATAAGTCAATTTGTTTCGGTTTTCTTCGGTAACGTAAAAATGACAATTGTCTACGCCTTAGTCGCAAACTGAAAGCATGTACAGGAAAGAGGAGGCGAGAGAGAGGTGAATACGTGAGCAAGCAATAAGATCATTACCTTTTTTTATGCATTCTTCTTCGAAGTGCCGTGAACAAATCCTGGCTGTCGATGGATTGAAACGATTATTAGAAACGCCTATAGCACGAATGAGAGCCCCTCGCCACTCGTCTTGCTCTTTTGAAATACCTGGCCGCGGAAGGCGAAAAAAACTTAAACCAAAACATTTATAACTTGAACAGTGGCATCCTTCTATGCTGCAGTAGTTACCACTTCCTGGCTGTTTATATTTCTTTACTGCTGCCATTGTTGTCGTCGTTCGCTACCGGAAGGAAACTGCTTTTCTTCCGAGCCTCGTTCTCGCGGCTCTCTGACTTAGTTGAAAAAAATCGTCTACAAGCAGTCCAGTAGATCAACGTTCATGGTGGGACCGCAGATCGTCTGGTGCTCAAGAACGATAACCTGGCAAAGAGCGCGAGAGAATAATGAGTGATCTCCTCCTTCAGCATGCTTACTTTGCGTCGAGAATTCCATGACCTGACCGCCCTTATTCATGGCCGCATCAAAGAGACATTGGGGATGATAATTTTATTCCCCCACCCCAATATCATTCTGTTCTATTCTTACTTACCTGTGTTTACTATCCCAGCGGTGATCGTAACAAGCTGCAGATCCTTTTCCGAGTTCTGACACCGACAGGCAAGCCAATGATTGACGAGTATTGTAGTACTATTAGCAATACCACTGACACTTAAAATCGCACTGGGACACATGTTGATGTAATGCTGAGTTTTATTTATATTTTCAACGAGTTTTTATTGTTCTTCCTTCATTTTATCATTATCACTCGGTGCTTCTCATACTTACATGGGGAGAGAGAAATTATAAAAGTAAAGATTTTATCCTTCAGTATGTGTGATCCACTTTATTACCATCATAATTTATTGCTGCTTTTTTTCTCTTTTTAGTATTTAGCCCACCTAACCCATGGATATTAAATTGGTCAGAGCAATAAGCCAGTGGCATTCACATTTCAAATCACAAAATCCATTGCAAAGAATTTTAAGACTTCACAAAGGCTGTCAAAGATTCTGCACTTCGAGTAAGTTGACCCTCAGGAGCGCAGGAGGGGATAGTGATGGAGGCAACAATGACAGAATTCCAGCAGCTGGGCAGTATCGTTCACCATGGGCAATTCTGAAGGAAGAATTTAAAGTAATTATAAACAAATTCTTTGCTTGATGCACATGGTTGCTAGGCATATAGTTGCATTTGTCATAAATGTAGAATGCTAGATGGGCTTTTCTAGACTACTTTATAATTCACTTCTCTTAATAGTTGATACAATGCTATTCGTGTATGTAGACATCAAGACGTGTGGTCCTTTTTTTTTAATCATATTTACCAAGTTTTCGATGTAAGCAAATGCTTGCCTTTTACCCTTAGAGCACAATGAGCCACGATCGTGGCTTTGCTGGGAATGCACAGGAAAGGCGATTTTCATTACTTTTCTTTCTTTTTTTTTGTGGCAAAGTTCAAGTTTTCTCCTTTCCAAAAATGTAAAGGTTTCTTGGTCTAATGTTTATCCAAGAACAGCAATAACAAAAAACAATCTTCAGTTATTAGCCAGTCTTTGTAATACTTATAGTTTTATGTATGCTTATAGGGTTAAAAGCCAAACTATCCCTTAGGGTGAAAAAGAATGATGTGAGCCAGGGAGGTAGGTGACAAGCACATGCAGTGTCACCTGCCCTAATAGTCTTGGTTTGTTCATTGCTTCTATCTGGCCTCACAAGTACTTCACCTCCCTCTCCTGGGTTAAAACCATTCTTTCCTGCAGGATGATAGAAGTTCAGTCTTTAAGCGCATGCTCATAAGTGACCTGTACTGTATTTACAAATTTTCTTAACTAAACATGAAAATTTAGACGGAACTTTCCCTTATAGGGTATTGCCCAAGGACAGCTGGCAGAAGATGCTTTGGCAGTTCCACGAGAGACAGATTTTCTTGTTGTAGGAGGAGGTGCCATAGGCTCATCAGTGGCTTACTGGCTTAAACAGCGTAACCCCAAGGGAATAAGTGTGACGGTGGTGGAACGAGATCCATCTGTGAGTATCTAATTGCTGTATACTTATTTTGTATCAGTCAAGACAAGTATCTAAGCTTTATGAGCAGCATGCCTGATTCAAATCTTATTTTCCTTGAGTCTCAGTTCATTCTGTTTTTCACTAAACCTTATTGATTGAAAGCAGAAATCTCAGATAATAACATTTCAAAAATCATCAGTAACTTATTAATTATTTATACACTTGCCTATGCTTCATAACTGTCTAGTATGGACGATCTTCCACTATATTATCTGTGGGTGGCATCCGTCATCAGTTTTCTATTGAGGAGAATGTACAGCTTTCCATGTTTGCCACAGAATTTCTTCGCAACATTAAAGAACACCTCAGTGTGTTAGGTATGTCTTTTTTCTTTGGTTTTTTTTTTTCTTTGTCACCTCCATGAAATGTCTGTTTTTTCACTTTCATTCTTACTTGTTCATTAACATAATCATTAGTAGTTAATGGTAGTTAATGGTTCTTTGAAGAGGGACTCCATCTCAATTAAGACAATGCTTCTACACAAAGTTGACATCTGAATTGTACAGCCCACTGTACTTGTTTGGCACAGATGAAACTCCACCTGATGTGCAGTTTAATCATGGTGGCTGTTTGTTCTTGGTGCCAGCTCGTTCTGCCCCACTGCTGGAGAAGAATGTTCAGATGCAAAGGTACGCTTGGTATATTCACATACTCAGCTTTAATTTGAAAGCAGCGTGGTTCCATATTACAGTTACATCACACCATGTGGATGTTCAAGGATCCTGAGAGGGCGCAGAGGAAGGAGGAAGCCACAGTACCAGGGGAGGTCTCTTAATATATAGCCATAAAGAGAAGCACCACCTTGTGGAAGCAATCACACATACCAGATATAAACCTCTTACAAAGCTTCTTATAGACTATAACAACACCTATACTGACTACACCTAGCTGAATATTGTATTATATAGTGCGACATCACATAGAGAAAATGGGTGAGGTGTGAGTAAACTTATTTGAATGAAACCTACTCAAATGAAACTAAAAACATTGAAGAAAAGGTTGCTTTCATTTGATAATTTTCTGTGAATAAACAATACAGATTGAATGAAGACCAACTGTTTCCCATTTACAGGTACATAGGACTTAACAAATGATATCTTGTATGTGGATTAGATTATCAGACAGGGTTTTTTTTTTACAGTTGATGTTTGGAATTACATTTTTTGTTTACAGAAAATTAGGTGCAAAAATTGATTTGCTGACAAAGGAACAGCTGTCAGCCAAATTTCCCTGGCTAAATACTGCTGGTATTGAAATTGGCTCTCATGGTAAGATATTATGCTGTTGCTACCACTTACAGGCTGGGTAATATTAACCTCTTGTATATATCTTAGAATTTTTCCAATAAACTGACATAAATTATATTTTCTCCAGTAAGGAAGCATCGTTGTCATCTAATGAATTTCATCCTTTTGTAAAGCATGAAAAATGTATTGCCGTCATGCAGGTGTAGAAGGCGAAGGCTGGTTTGATCCTTGGCTGCTAGTAAAAGCCTTGAAACAAAAAAATGTAAGTCTTGGTGTCAAGTATGTCACTGGTGACCTTGAGGAGTTTGAATATACCAATATTAATTTCAACCCAGCTGATGGAAAGTATCATCACACACTCACAAATGCAGTGGTTAGTGGTCTTTTAATACTTTTTCAGTAATCATTTGTAACTTTTATATATGTTTATTTATGATTGATAACATTAGTTTTGCTAAGTTTTTTTCTTTTGAATTGAAAAAAATCTTCATTTTCTAAAGCAGAAAAGTTGAGGAATCTAAATGTTGGACCTGGTTTCTATTTTTTCTTAAGCATTCACAAAATTGTAATAGTCTTCATTCAAAACTACAATCAACCATCCACTCTTCCTTTATTCTTTTTTAATAAATGCCTTGATACGCTGTGCAGTGTAATATGCTCCTTCTGCTTGTATAGATCCGAACCCGAGAGGGCAAGCTGCACACCACTAAATTTGCTGCAGTGGTTAACTGTGCAGGCCCATGGGCTGGAGATGTGGCACGGATGGCTGGCATTGGTGTTGAAAAACAAGATGACCTCATGGTCCCTCTTCCTGTTGAGCCAAGGTGAAGTGAGAGGAAACCTATATGGGATCTATGTTGGCATTATCCTGTCACATGCATCATCTTTTCCAATTTTAATTAATAGACATATAACTATTATTAACTGTGGTTGAATGATTGGCAACAATAGTTTGCATGAATGGTCATTGTATTTACACAGTCTGAGATCTGAGGTTTTATTCTAAAAACCAAAACCATGAAAGTTAAAGGACTAGTGGGGTGCAGAAATGTTTTCTAATGATTGAGTAAAGCTTATCTTACTAGACCTTTAAGATCTTTCTTGGGCTTGTATTTTTGTTATAAGAACTCATATAACAGTACCTGGCAAAATGCTGCACTTCTTTAAATGAAATTATTTACTTCAGGTGGTTGTAATAATTGTACCAGTGACATTATAAGTATACTGTAATCACCTTGATCAGAAACACA
Organism: Marisa cornuarietis; assembly: GCA_004794655.1. Classification (NCBI taxonomy): domain Eukaryota; kingdom Metazoa; phylum Mollusca; class Gastropoda; order Architaenioglossa; family Ampullariidae; genus Marisa; species Marisa cornuarietis. Next base: position 1,987,300 of record SMMW01000572.1, read on the forward strand.
GTAAATGGGAGTTGTTTGTAACATTAATTGATGAAATCTTGACATTAATATAAAGTCACCATAGCATTTTTCTCTTTTTTAACAAATAATAAATATCTTGTATGGTATTTCTAGTTATTTGTTGTCAGGAAAATAACTTTGTCATTATGCATGGTTTCTGTACTCAGGAAAAGATTTGTATACGTTGTCCACTGTCCAGATGGCCCATGTTTAGATATGCCTCTCACAATTGACCCCACTGGTGTGTACTGTCGCAGAGAGGGTTTTAGTGGTCACTACATTTGTGGGGGATCTCCTGCAGGAGTAAGACATTTTAGTTAATTTGGATTCCTGAAATATTTTGTGATTATGTACACCATGTCTTGAAGATCTTTTAATTCATTTCTTTCTTAGCTTTGGGCTCTAAGCTGGTATTGTGTGATGTCTTACCTTCCCCAAGCTGCATCCTAGCGATATTTCACTTTGTCTGTTATAAAATGATTTGAAATAAGTTTTCTTAGAGTGCAAGGGGTGTTGATATGCAAATTTTCTAGTTGAGAAGAAGAGATAGATAAACTGACTTTTTTATATACATATATTATGCAAGATTGCTACTATGATTGAAGGCAGTGATTGACGTTGACACAATACCTGTATTGGATAGCTAAGAGTCAGTGTGTTTAACTTGAACTGGAATTAAGAATTTATTTTTTGATGCAGAAAGAAGAGCCCAGCGTAGAAGATCTTAATGTGGACTATGATTTCTTTAATAACCACATCAAACCTACACTAGGGCATCGTATACCAGCTTTGGAAGCTTTGAAGGTATGAGGCCAACTAGGCTGAAAAGTTATAGCCTCTTTTTATAAGTCTAAGAAGACCATCTTCATCCCTCTCACCTTATTTGGGGTGGTAATAATACAAGTAATAATTATAAAAAGAAGAAGAGTGTGTGTTTAACAATACCCAACCAGATCAAAGAAAATAGTTAAAGTAAACGTGATTACCAAAAGTTAGTTCAGCATCATCAGCTGCGATAACTGGGTTTCATAAAACTGTCTTTATTGTCTGTTTAACAGCTGAAAGATGCATGGGCAGGCTTCTATGACTACAATTATGTGGATCAGAATCTTGTTATTGGCAACCATCCATACCACAGAAACTTTTTCTTTGCTAACGGTCTTGGTGGACATGGCTTGCAGCATGCCATTGGAATTGGACGGGCTGTTATGGAGTTGCTCATCGATGGGCAGTACAAAACTATCGACTTGACACGATTTGAGTTTGACAGGTTTCTGACAAATGAACTGGTGTTTGAAGAAAGCTTTATTTGATAGCTGCCAGCCCATTTGTTGCTATTGTAAGTGTCATATCTGGTTCTGACTTTTGAAGCTGGTGCAATCAATCAATCAATCCTCTTCATGCTAGTTGCACATAAGGCCTCAACCAGAGCCCGCCACTGATGTTGATCGGCTGAAACTCGCTCCAAGTGACCCCATGTCCAGCCCTTTCCTTTCATCTCCCTTTCCACTGTTTTGAAGCTGGTGCAGGGACTTGCAATGTTCATAATAATGCAAGAAAAGAAAGTGAGGAATTTGCCTAATTTTTTTGTTTAATTCTTTGTTGCATGAAAAATTCATGCCAGAAATTTGTTTTGTGACTGTGCATGTGAGAGCCTAAGTACATCATGTGTGTTTATGCATGTACTTGTGCAAATATTTAAATGGTTAAGTTTAGAGCCAAGAATAAGTTAAAGTGCTTTTGCAACATCAGTAATTACATATTAGCACCACAGATCTTCATTACTGGATAAGCGACTCAGGTTTATGTCCAGTGTAAGTCTCGGCTTTCCTTTAGACAGGCCTCGTGTTTCCGATTCTTTATTTGCATACCTTAAATGAAGTAGATGTTTTGTTTTCGTAACAGAACAATCTATACAATTTTTTCCAAAAATCAAAAACAATGTTTTTTTAATTGTTAGTGGTAAAACAAGTCGATAGCATCTGTTGTGATGATGTTTTTATACTATAAAATTGACGAAAAATCTAAATGAGTTTTATAAAAACAAACAATACATTTTACAGAAAATACTGTTTATTTTGCAATAAATCTTTAACAAACAATGTTATGATGACAGAAAAGCTTGATTACTCACTTCTAAAATTTCTTCTACATTAGGAAGATCCGCCATTTTGACAGAAAATGGAAGCGAAAGCCCTTCGTTTATAGGGTTTGTTACGATTGGTCACTCCTATGATAGAGCAAAGAGCCAATGAATGAGAGACACTTATCCAGTGAATGAAGGTCTGCGTTAGCACTAAAGGGAAATGAATCAGTCATGCTGATTTTTGTATCTTCTTATAAAAGCAGTTTCAGGTATAAAGTATTTTCAAGTACATAAGTGTGAGGTATAGAAGTGTATATTTTGAAAGTTGCCGCAAAATCCTTGTCTTCATTTGACAGTAGGGATTCCTTTACAAAATTATGGACCCAACAAGAAATACTGTTCAGCAAAGATGGAAGTCATTGTTTTACAATACAATACAACTTTATTTATCCCCAAGGGGCAATTCCAGTTAGTGCTCATACTAGCAGTATATACATGATATAGAAGAGATGCTACATACATACATACATACATAGATACATACATGTTGGAGTAATTTCTCTCTTGCGCACATACACTCACACACATTCCCAGCAACAGTAGATACAATTGGTGACCTTAGGTCACCTCAGGTTAATACAATATAACAGCCAGTAGAGTTAATCAGGTAAATGGCACATGGAATGAATGAATTGAGGTGATGATAGGCTTTGCAAACAGACATCGCCTACCTACAGCCAGACTGCAAGAGTGAGAACTCACATGCCAACACATGATCAGAAATAGAAAGGATAAGGGATGCCTTTCTAAGGATTTTCTGATGACAGAAAGCTACCAAGTCCCTCTGCCTGATTTGATCTTAGAACAGAAATTAACAAGGGAGTTAAGACTATTCCTGTTCCCTAGGGAGAGGTTGTGGAACCAGGAGATGAAAGAAAAAGTGATGAGACTTTCAATGAAAGACTGATAGAACCGAGTGAGGATGACAGAGCTGACAGAGAAAGAATTAAGTTTTTGTAGGAAGTACAGGCGTTGTTGACTCTTACGGAGGATCATGTCAGTTTTGATGTTCCATTTAAGCTTGTTATCGAAGAGGGTACCTAAATATTTGTAAGAGTCGACTACCTCGATGGCATCATCATGGATAGTACTGATGACTGTCTCAGGCTCGTTCATCCAAAAGTCAAAGATCATTTCCTTGAGGCATTCAAGACAAGGAAGTGTTCGTTACACCGGCGGACAAAGTCAGGAAGAGTGCAACTTTGAACATGTTCATTATTATACAAAAGTGACAGCTGGGCAGAGTCATCAGCAAATTTTATCAGAAAACTCCTATCAGTAGTGCTTCTACAACTGTTAGTATAGAGTATGAACAATAATGGAGACAAACAGCAACCTTGAGGGGAACCTGTACAGATGACAACAGGATCTGAGAGAAGACCGTTAACAGAAACTCGCTGATGTCTGTTAAAAAGTCCAGGATCCAGAGAGTTAGTTGGTGGGATAGATGAAAGTCTGAAAACAGAAGAAAAATCAGCAAAGAGAACCCTGGTTTCTCCAAAACAACAGCAGAAAAATATTCTAACCCTTTTTATAGGACAAAAGTCTGGCTTAATATCAGTCATCAGTCTTGGCAAGCAGTGTGACATAAATTTTTATTTATATTATGTTATGACTTAATTTTATTGAGCTATGACTGAAGTTTTATTCATACATCTATTGACATTCATTGTCATTTATTCCCAGGCTTTTTTACATTAATGACAGAAGGAAAACCTTCTGTACTTTGAAATATTTGTAAGACTATTCTCATAATCTTAGAAAGGTGATTTGCTTTTGGTTGGCTTTTCCTGCTTTGGGTGTTTTGCTACTTTTCAAGAATACATTCTCAAGTTTTAATAATGAATTCTTAAACTTGCTGTGTAAAATATAGTATCATTTATCCATCAGTAATTATGGAACACCACAGCTGAGGCATGCCTTTCAAAAAGTGTCAGCAGATGCACAAGAATAAAAACAGTGAAATGCAGTGAAAAATCACACTTTAGAAAATTTTTATTCTTTGTAAACTCATTTTGCAAAATTTTACTAATCAATAATTCTTAAGTGTGTGTAAAGTATGAACAGTCAATATACATCCAGCCCAGATTGAAGCATATATATAGTGTCAGTATCCATGCCAAGTGTCTCTAAACTATTTATGATCAAGACTCATCCGGCTGGATTGTCTGTCCAGACTTTAGCAAACTTAAAACCTCATTTGTTTCAAGTTCACAACCACAGCATTGTTAATCATCTAGATGGCGAGGATATTGGTTGCTGTATATTGCACTTGAGGCCAGTCCCACACTGCACTGATGACTAGAGATAATCTTCCAACCAGTTTAAAGGGTAACCCCCTTAATTAACTTGAATAAACATGTGAATAAATCTGAGGTACTTTCTGCCTCCTGTGATCTGTGTCAGGATCTTATGTAGATGTTTACCTTATCTGTCAATAATGTCGTTGGTAATGGCCTGAAACACTGATGATTCTTGAACATTTAAGCTTTGCCAAACGCTCTTTGTCAGGATTAGAGGATTAGATAAAACAATTGAAATAAATTAGCATTACCTAAGGTGTTAGCTTTAAAAGTGCTTCTTTGGAAGTACTTGGCTTATGAATAATAGGCTGTAGTTTTGTGGGTTTTTTTTCGACTCGTGACCACCCAAAGGTGCCCATAATATCAGATGAGTTAATTTCTAGGAGTTGAGTGTCTTTTGTAGCACAACTCTTATGTGTGTCCCAGCTCTGAAGCATTGTTACCTTTTGCATCTGGATTGGTTAGCAGATAGCACCCTAATTAGTATTCCCCTTCCTTGAAAATATCTCCCTTTCCCATCATTAGCGCTCATTCCATACCAACAGGAACTTCCATGAATTAATCTTCATGCAAGAACATAACCCTTCAAATTAATTTATATTTCAAATATTAAGCCGATTTAATAAAATGATGTGTTTAGATGAAGGGACAAGGGTAGTTTTTGTAACATTTTATTTGTAGTTTTAATCCAATGCAGCTTTAGTTGTTGGTTGGTTTTTTTTGTTTGTTTGTGTGGTTTTTTTTTCAAAACAGTGACTTCTTTAGAATTGGAAAGATGAGATATTCTCAAACATGCGATCCAGAAGTGTGAGTAACTAATCAAACGGTGAGGTTGAAACCAACATGTTTCAACTTTGTAGTGACTTTACACTGTGTAAATCCCATGTATTCTACATCAGCTGTCCTAAGGAACTTAATTGTTGATCCCGGTGACCTAGGCCGCTTCCTCTCTCTGACGACGCTCATTTCTTAAACTCCAGCACTTGTGGATAGGGTCCTGGTAGAGCCTCAACATGCTCTGATGGCGTTCTGAAAGAGCCTCAACAGTTACAGGGGGTGTCCTATTGTAGCCTCAACATGGCGAAGGTGGCGTCCAGGCAGAGCCTTATTTTCGTGAGAAGGCCGTCAATCCTCGGCCGACGTGTCAGCCACGATGGGCAGACACGAGTTGTGCCCTCGCCGGTGCTGAATGCTCTGCAGCATGCCCTTGAAGTCCTGGAAACGCGAGAGGGAAAAGATGTGCCGGGGGTCGCGGTTGGACACGACTGAGTTGAGCTCCCAGCGCGCAGCAGTGTCGTCGGCCACGCCCACTCCAAGAGCGAAGACGTTGGAAACGTTGTGCAGCAGGTTTGCCCCTTCCTGCACAGTTACCTTCCCGCAGTTGGAGTGGCCGTCCGTGACTAGAAGCGTGTCGTGAATGACATCAGCTCGGGCACCTGAAATTTGTGCGGTTCGTGTCAGTTGAAAATTAAAAGCAAAATAATCATAGTCGCTTATTTATTAGTCCTTATTATTTTCTCGTCGTAATCAGCTTTAGAGATTACGTTGCTACTTTTTATTTCATTCTGCCTAAGTGCAGGGGGTTTAGGCAGGATGCCTCTATACACTTACGCTTTAGAAATAACATTAAATCACCGAGAAGACACTGTTTCGTGGTACTTTTATATCAGAAGTATAAGCTTTGCCACCAGATTAAAGCTACAATTCCTTTGTCGTTCCCATCATGCTGTACGGCTGTGAAACGTGGACCTTGCTAAACGAGACGAAGAAATGAATGCAGGCATTCCATACTAAATGCTTTTAATAAAAGATTACTCCGAGTCTTTTACAAGGAAAAACGAATGAATTTATATGGAACGCAGTCGCCACCCTGGTAGTTCCCCAGGAACCACTGCTTGCTGCTGTCAAACGGCTAAAACTTGTTTGGTTGGGCGATGGGGCGAGACCTGATACCTTACCGACGACAGTCCTTTAGGGGTACGTGGAAGGACGCCGTGGAGGTAAGCAAAATGAAAACCTGGTCGGCTAAAAGAGGAGAGGCTATCCTATGGGGAACCTCAAGGACGGCCCCGATGGCGCACCTTCGCCATTGCTGCGTCTCATCGCGTCCCTTCAATAACTAGTACTTGCGCGTCGGCCCCACGGGCGGGGCAGGGCGGCATGCTCCGGACCCGGTCGGTACCATTCAAGGGAGTGATGATGATGACTACTCATGACACCCCAAATGTACAGTGCTCCTCTACGAATAGATAAGGATGCGTGAAACCAGTAAACAAACAAGTGCCAGATATCTTTGATTCATGAGACCCTAAACTTATGTTGTAATGGTTTCATTACCTATCCTATGTAGTGCACATTAACGATATTCTTTCAAAGTTCCGACATTCATTATCTTTCTCACTTTCTTTTCTCTCTCTCTCTCTCTCTCTCTCTCTCTTTCTGTGTAATTTTTATTTGTTATGGCTCTCAGCTGATGACTGATCCAAAAGTACCAAAAGGGAATGAAATGGCAGCTAGTAGACTACGATGTGGAAGATTTTCCTTCGGGAAGACTTGTGAATGAATTCTAAGTTTGTAACTCGCTAGAAAACAAGCTTTCAACGGACCATTTTCAGGTGCATAAATGACGTCATGAGCGAAGCGCAGCGCGTCCCCTGTGCAGGTGTTGCCGTTCGGTTGCGTCATGTTTGAAATGGCGTTGCTTATTTTTGCAGGTGACTGGTCATCGCTAAATCTGCAAATAGATCGGATAACCGTGACATTAAAAATGTTACCATGCATAAAATCGAACACTTTACCATATAATAGAAGGTTTACTCTATGCGCTGTGTACTTTGAAGATAGTCAATGACACAGCAAGCACATAGTAATGGGCTAAAATTGTTCCAAGCTAATGCAAAGATGTGCCTAACTTAAAAAAAGAGGGATCTATCTCTTTCTCTCTCTTTTCGTTATCGTATTAGTATTGTAGACTTTTGTAATCTGTGAGGTAACATTATTTACTATTTCATTTTATTAACAACTTCTGATTTATGGAACGAAAAGGCCCTATAGCAATACAAACGCTGCTGTCGACTGAATCACCTACCTGTACACCACGTCAATATCCGAAGCAAACACAACAACCGCCAGCCGGTTGTTCTCAGCGTTCGGCCCGAACCCCCCGCAGAAAAGATCCACCATCAGTTCTACCCCTTCCTTCATCAGACGGAAGTCGTCTGCCTCTATACTGCCTGAGGCATCGAGCACGAGGAGCAGGTCACGTGGTTCGTGCGAGCGCGTGAAGTCTGCCTCGAAGTCTTGCCCGACTGCCTCCGGTGTCTTGTAGTAGGTGTTCTTGTCTAGATCAACCAGAAGTGGAAGTGTCATTATCCTTCTTTCGTCTGACAACTGTCAGGTCACAAACATTAAGCTTGAACATAACCCTTCCCCAGCTGCCTCCCTCCAAGTCACATATTTCGTTAAAGAAAACAATTTTTGCAGTTGCTCCGAATCTTAGAAATGGTGCGGATCTAAAAGAGGAGAGGGGAAAACAGTCAAAGGTTCTACTGTACATTTAAAAGAAAACACATTGGTTTTAAAGGATAGCCATGCGACGCGCCATGCATTTCCGAATGACTGCATGCGCCTATGCGAGTTGACTACAAAGTGACAGTTATAACTGCTCGATCTTATCCTATTGTTAAACAGGTCTCCATGGAGACGAAACGTACAGGAACAAAAGGAGATGGGATCTGGACATTTGGTAGAGATTAGAATTTTAACTACTTCTTGATGGATTTAGTTTGCCTTTGAATCTGACGCTTTCTGAGTGTATGAACTTAAGGTATGCTAGCATATTAAACACTTAACATTCCCAATTTAGATACTGCAGCGAACAACGACTAATACGAAATGAGGCTTTAAGTACCTAAACTTTTTGCTTTAGAGTTATGGATCTGTCTGAATGTGGTGGAACTTTTGTCGCAGTCGTAAAGAGACTTTTTGTCGTCTGGCCTGGGCATCTTTTCGTCATGATAACAAAATGGTTGGAACCTCTACAATCTCTACATACCAGTCTACAAAGAGAAGCTCACACTATAGCAACGACAGTCCTTAGGAAGTGATCGAAATACTTCTAGACATAACCTCTCAACATTAGATTGTACAGAAAGGAAACCCTCAAAAAGAAGCACAAATCAGTAATAAAGCCCCTATTTTAAAGCGCCAGGTGTCAAACCAACCGTTGAAGACCGAGATGTCCACTCTCATGACAAGGTCCCCTTCGTTGGTCATGCAGCCCTCATCGCCGCCCACGACTGACCGCCGCCTTTCGATGACACCGAAGCCCACGGGACCGGCCCACGACGTCCAGGGCCCAAGGATGCAGGACAGGGCTACAGGGTGGTTGACTCTTGACCTTTCCTCCTCTTGTTGTTCTTGTCGCCACCTCTCCCAGAACTGTAGATTGTGAAGTGGGAGGCGTAACAATAGGGCAGTTTTATAAGCCCAGAATAATAACAATGTGCCTGGTTCTAGCGAAATGCTACCCACCACGCACAAAACACACACACACACACACACACACACATGCAAGGGAGGCAATCTGTTTAGAATAACACTAGTTTAGAAGGGGGAAAATGCATGTAAAGCGCCTCACGCATGTATGCAAGCATGCGCGCACACATGCACACAGACGCGTAGACAGATACACGCACAGAATCACATGTACACACAGCTATTCCTATGGATAGAGAGGAGCTCACACACACACACACACACTTGCCAATGTCCATGCCACAAACAAACACACGGAGTAAGAAAGAAGTAAAAATTGAGGCACAAACGCATTTATATTCTCATTCGGAGCAGGCTTAACGCACACTGACTGAGACAATATCTGCTGTGTGTATGTGATGTAAGTTCAGATCACCGGAAGTACACGTGTGCACCCATCATCGTACGCTTCCTGCACGCAGGACATCAAAGTCTGGAGGTAGCTGATGGCTCCAACAACAAACATACAACCGCACCGCGTGGCCTGCAGCCTTCGTGCCAGCGAAAAGGTCGGATCTGGCGGCCCGACAGTAACAGGAAGAGAGCAGCATTCAGCCCTTCACACGATTACGAGTTCTGCCAGTTTGCCCGACTGCGCTACACGAGAACTCAGTTCGCATGCGTTAGTGCACTAGTGTGTGTGTGTGTGTGAGAGAGAGAGAGAGAGAGCATGGATGTTTTGATTTAAAGGCTAACCCGACTGCTCAGCAAAAAATCGCTGGAAACAAAGCATAAAGTATCACAAAAACATTCCGGTGGTATTTCATGACAAAGAGGCATGAGAGATTTTACATTAATATTTTTCTCTTCATCACACCTGGATTTGTTGAGAAAACAGGAAGTGACAAAAAGGAAGTATTTTTAAAAAGAATGCATAATCTGCATGAGATGAATTCAGAGAGAAAAGATAAAATCCTCAGTAAAATAGGTTCCCGGTCGTTTCGACTAAGGTCCGTTCGACTAAGTCGTTTCGTCTAACGGTCGAGTCATCTATAGGACGCATGAAATGGAAAAAAATGGAAGTAATTTGAATGTTAATAAACGATTTAAATCTATCATGTAAATAGTGCTAATTGTCATACAGACTCAACAAGCACTCAAGCGCCCGATGCCGGCGACGCATCCAACCGTCCCTAAGTTTAAAAATTGACGCGCACACGTGGGAACAGTAAAAAAACAAGCGTTTATTAAAGATGGAAGAAAATTGTAAGAGAGAAGAAGAAAGGGAGAACACTGCCAAAAATAATGTCAAGATAACACATACAAATAAACGTCCCTGCAGAATGAACAAATTAATGGAAACCCGCGTAGCGCCGTACAGGGGTGCAACCACACGTAAGGTGGGTACAACATAAGACAACCCCCCTCGCCCCTCCCGGATGCACCTTATAATGAAAGTTGAAGAGAGAGTTGCGAGGAGGCAAGCTGTCATCAAGCGGCCCGCGTCCTATAGCATTTCATGCGTCCTATAGACGACTCGACCGTTAGACGACATAGTCGAAGCGACCTAAGTCGAACTGACCCTAGTTGAAACGACCGTTAGTCGAACTGACCCTAGTTGAATCGACCTTAGTCGAAACGACCGGTTACCGTAAAAGAAAACTGACCAGAACACATTGTGCTGTTGCTGAATGTTCTTTTTGACACTCAAATGGAGTTTGTACTTATTTCGGAAATCCTAAAGATAATGGCAACAAACGCCAGTGGGTTAACTTTGTTCAGAGATGTGTATATAGAGATCTTTTCTTTGTTCAAATGAGCCATGCAAACTTCGTCCCCACACCATACTCAAGAACTGACAGTGTGAGCTAGGGCACCATTGATATGCGAGCTTGAAACAGCTTAAAAAAAAAAAGAATTGAGGGTGATAAACGTATGAGGAGTTTAAATAAGAACACGTGCGAGTATTAGTAAGTAATTAGTAAATTTTGCATGCAGCTAAATGAATCCTAGAACTTAATCCCCAGACACTTAATCCCCTAGACTTTTAATCCCCAGACACTTAATCCTCAAAATTAAAGTTCAACTAAAAAATTATGAAGTGAATGAAAAATTTAATTCAAATTCAAATAATTATTTTCATGTAAACATCAAAATAAGTTTGACAATTAAAATAATACTTAACTTCAACATCTATAACATTCGTTAAAGTTCATGTGAGCCATTAAAGTCAATGTTCTTCAACAATATGACATGAAAAGTGTTGTTAATCAATATAACAGGTAAGCTAATGATCGGAGGTACCCTAATTGGGGCGGTTGTTACATCTCATTAGAGTTACCACGCGACACATTTCTCTTACGGTTATAATATTTCAAGTTCTGTATATAGCAGTTTTGAGTGTTGTGTCGCGATTTGGGGGCATTTTGAGGATTAAGTGTCTGGGGATTAAGTGGCTAGGGATTAAATGTCTATCGGATTAAGTGTCGGGATTAAGTGTCGAGGATTAAATGTCTGGGGATTAAGTGTCCGGTCACCAGCTAACTGAGGAAGAAAGAAGTTTTTACATCAATAAACATGTCGCAAACTATTGTTATATTTTTTAATGGTAAAAAAGTCATAATGAGAACTCAGTTGTAACTATAAAATAAAAATGGAATGCTTGAAATTAACCATCTACGAAATAAGAAAAAATTTTGTGGTCGAGGTATACTATCAGGTCATATATAAATCTAATATTGTCCCCAATGTATCTATTAGCCATAAATCCTGTTTGGTCATCCGCGACCAGTAATGGTAATACTTTTTTAATACGTGTGGCTATACATTTTGAACCTATTTTATAGACAACGTTTAAGAGCGATATCGGCCTCCAGTTTTTAATAAATTCTCTAGCCTTGTCTCCCTTAGGTAAACAAGTAATGAGGCCTTCCTTCTGAGGATGTGAAAGTTCTCCATCTCTGAAGGCCTCGTTGAGTGACCTTATGATAAATGACCCTAATTTCTTCCAGAAAAACTTAAAAAATTCTGCTGTAAACCCATCGGTTCCTGGACTTTTCCCATTTTTCATATTCTTGAGGACATCTCCTGCTTCTTCTATGGTTATTTCACCTTCAAGAGCTTCTGCCACCATGATGGGCAGTCTAGGAATACCGTTAACTAGATCCTCTATTTCACACTGGTCTACTTCTCCCTTTTGATATAGCCTTTCAAAAAATAATTTAGTCTCATTCCTTATTTCCTCTGCATCTGTGGTACAACTTCCATCATATTTAGTGAGTTTCATAATTCTTTTATTGACATAGTTTCTTTTCTCGACCACAAAAATTTACCAGGTTTACTGCTTAGTTTGGATTTTGAGAAAGCGTTCGATACCATAGACTGGTCCTTTATGCACAAAGTATTAAAGACATTTGGATTTGGGACTGATATCTGTAACTGGATAAAAACATTCTACCAAAACATCAAGTCAGCTGTTATGGTTAATGGAAGAATATCAGATTGGTTCGAAATAAAACGTGGATGTAGGCAGGGTGACCCAATATCGCCGTACCTATTCATACTTTGTGCTGAAGTCTTAGCAGTAATGATAAGGAAGAATGTTAGTATAAAAGGTATTAGAATAAATCAAAAGGAACACAAAATATTACAGTTTGCTGATGACACACAAATCTTTATGGAGGGTGACGAATCGTCTTTTAACAACACTTTGGTTACATTGGATAAATACAGTAGAATGTCAGGACTGCAAATAAACTTTGAAAAAACAGAAGCTATCTGGTTAGGTAATAGGAAAAATTCCCCCATAAAATATGCCCCATACCTGAAGTTTAAATGGAACCCAGCAGAATTTAAAGTATTAGGGATATGGCTAAGCACTAAGTTAGAAACATGTTACACTCTTAACTTTAAGGAAAAATATGTTGAAACAAGAAATTTAATGAAATCCTGGCTTAAAAGAGCTATTACACCAATGGGAAGAGTGGCTGTGCTAAAATCATTAATACTATCTAAATTAATTTATTTATGGATACTGCTGCCCAACCCCCCTATCCAAGATATACAAGAACTGCAAAAGCAATGCTTTAACTTTGTGTGGGATGGAAAACCTGATCGAATAAACAGAACAGTTGTAGTGAAAACTGTTCGTAATGGTGGCTTAAGTATACCTCACATTTACCAGTATATAAAAGCGCTAAAGTTAATATGGATTAAAAAGCTAAATGTCACTAAACACCAATGGAAAGATGTTGTGATAGAAATATATCCAAAACTCATAAATCTAGATAAATATGGCCCAAATATGTACCATGACACACAACATAAAAATAACTTCTGGAAAGATGTATTAAATGCCTATAAGGAATTCTATTATTGTGTTAAGCCAGAAACAGCAGAGGAGGTGATGGCAGAACCAATACACTTTAACAGTAGATTTCAGCTTGACAAAAAGATTATTTTCTTCAAAAACTGGGATAGTAGGGGTTTATATAGCATTCAACATTTTTATAATGAATCTGGAGTACTTTTGTCCTTGGGTGAAATTAATGCCAAGTATGGAACCACAATAGACATAGTTACATACATGGGATGTGCTAAAATAATTAAAAAATTTATTCAGTCAATGGGCATTACAATAAGGAACAACACTGCCCTAGAAACACCAAAAACTATTAAACTAATCAATTCCATAAAGAAAGGTGCCAAATATTATTACGAAATATTGACAGAAAGCACAATCAGGCCCAAATGTTGTGATAAGTGGGAACACAAAATGGGTGTCCATTTACCCTGGAAAATAATCTTTTCAAAGGTTCAAGGGATAAAAGATATCAAACTGAGATGGTTTCAATGCAGAATTACCCATAGAATTCTAGGTACAAACTCCCTGGCAGAATATATGGGGCTAGAAGTTATTAATAAATGCACTTTCTGTGGCAATGAAAGGGAGACAATTGAACATCTATTCTGGCGCTGTAAGGTAACCCAACTATTTTGGACAAGTCTAGAAAAGGCAATAACGGAAAAATGCTCTAATAATAATAAATTAACACTTAACGAATCTATAATACTATTCGGATATGAAGCAGAATGTCCATTGGATAAGACGTTAGAAAATATACTAATAGAAGCAAAGTTCTTTATCTATAAATGTAAACTAGAGAAGAAACAGCCAGACTTAAGAGTTTTTATTCTGCAACTAAATGGAAAATACAAGATTGAGAAATTCAATGCACTTGTTAACATGAAATTACAGGAATTTATAATGCACTGGTCTGATTATATGAATCTTATAAGTTTAGCTGGAACTATATAACTTCACATATTCTAGAAAACACATAAAGAAGGAAGGCATCTCTCCATGTATGCAGATTATTTTTATGTTAATATATCAAAATGGTGGAAAGGATAATGAAGAATAAGTGGTTAAAACTGTTATATGTATGAAAATAAACTGACCACTTCCTGTGGATCAGGAACAATTGTACATTGTGTGCTTGTGGATCACAGCTATATTACCAATGTAAGTAGGTACAGCGTTTTGTAATAGTACACGAGGGCATTGTCTTTCTTCCCTCCTCTAGTTTTTTTTGTTTTTTTTTTTTCTTCCTCACATATTTAGAGGTTTTAATAGGTGTATGTTATATATATATGCCAATTTGATTTCATTTCCTCCAGTGTAAATGTGTAACTTATTGATCCTATAATTGTCATGCAAACCAGGAACAGTTGGGTGTTTGTGCAGCGTTTTTAGGTACAGCTTTGTGTAATGCTACATGTGGACACTTTCTTCTTGTCTCTCTCTCTTCTCTCTCTTTTTTCTCTAATTTTAAACATGGATATCAAACACTCTATATACATATTTGTGTTCTGTGAAGTGTAATATGGAAAAAAATGATGTATCCATGAAAAATGAAGATTAAACTGTGTGTGTAAAAAAAAAAAAAAAAAAAAAAGAAAAATTACAGAAGTTTATCTTAGACAAGCGCACATTTGAAATGTGTTTATATTTTATTAATAATAATACACATAGAAAAATTAACTCAAATACGTCCACTTAGCAACAGACAATAAATAGCAATACAACGTAGAGGGAAATGTCCATGATGGTTGCCCATTAAATTTGGATCTGGAGACGATTTACTTACCAGTCTATTGAGTGAATTCGGTTTGGACCTTTTATTTTTTTTTAACTTCAGTCAAAGCTTCTTAATAAAGTTCAAATCTGTAGGGCTGTATTCCAAAAACAATCCCTTCTTGAACACGAGAACCTAAGCGATATTTCTTCATTTGACTCGAAGACATTCATGTATTTCTTTAACTAAGCCTCACTCACTGTTACAAATACTACTGGCGCGTAAGAGAACTCTTCAGTATAGGAGAGTAATTTTCTCCTGCTTTCCCAGTACCAGTTGAGAATGCCGATGTTTGAAGGCTTACTTCTTTACAATTTAGCATAATTATGTACTCATATTTTGGAAATTATTACATTAACTTAACCCGATCATTCAAAAAAATGTTGCACTCGGTTTGTCCTTTAACGTTTTTGGTGTGCGTGAGTAAGAGAGAGAGAGAGAGTGTGTGTGTGTCTCTGTGTGTATGTGAGTGTTTTATGTCTGTGCTGTTGTGAGAGTGTGTTGTGCGTGAGATGGAGCGAGAGAGAATAAGTGCCCGAGAGTGTGTGTTACAGAAAGAGAGAGAAGGCGAGAGCGTCTGTGTGTGCTTTTCTGAAAGGGATAGAGAACATGTGAGAGAGGATATTAATTTGATTTTGACGTCTTTGGAGTGAGTGAGTGAGTGAGTGAGTGAGTGAGTGAGTGAACAAAGTGTGCGTTATTGCCCCTTTTGTTTGCGCAAATATGAAGGAAGACTTGGTGATGCTGTTTGTATGCTGTGGTGTAAACACTGCCAAACAGTAAAATTTTCGTCGTTTTTCCCCACTTAGAAAGGACCCGTACAAAGCGCGCTTCAGAAAAATATGCAGATGAGAAGAAGGAAACGCATCATAAATTATTTGGGAATATTACGTGCAATATTACGAATCCTATGAGATTCGTGATGAGTGATTCCTGCCAGCTTTCATCAATATGTTCTCCACTGTCGGTGACATCCATCTATGATATCAATATTTGGTGTAATGGCAATAACATGCAACCTTCAGGCCTAGGTCACATGTGATGTCATGAAATTAAGTCTTAAATCGCCGTTATTAAGGGTTGCGAGCTGACTTCTCTAAGTTTGGTTTGAATAGTCAACTTTCCACTTGACACCAGTGACTTAAAACTCTTTGTCAAGACCTCCCCATACACACAAACCAAAGACATTCTTTGGAAATTAACCCGAAAAGTTTGAGCTTAGCGTCAGGTCCTCGCATGCAACCCAGCCCAGCAGTACTGTTAACTTGTATGTCGCACTGACAGTGGTCGCTCACGTAAAGCATGCTTCGGTAGCGACCACACGTATGCTTCTCCTGAATTCGTATCAACAATCTACTGGCGAATGTTGTCTATACACCATATTACAAATTATCCATTCTGGGCTTTCTTTCAATGTGAACGGGAGGGAAAAAAACTCGTTCATTTTGCCAGCACAGTCAATCTTTAAAAGTTATAATGCGATCGAACATTTAAACAGAACTCAGTAAGGTAAAAACCAGTTACTTTACTGGCTTATAGTCGCCTGAACTTCGAAGTTCGCAATATTAACTGGTTAGCAAACAAACAAGCAAACATAACAACTTACCTCCCTTTGCTGTTTTTCATCAAATGCACCCTCCAGCTCTGATATTACTCTCTCCTTTCTGCTACCCTCATTGCGAGTGACGCTCATGCCTTTGCTCTCATGGTCTGTGAGAAGGTCAGCCTCTTGACTCTTGTGAGCATCATGACCATTACTCTTCCTGTCCAGGTGCGGGATGGTGACGTCATTTCCGTTTTGCTGTGCAGGTGAAGCGTGTCGTCCAGTGTCGTTGAGTGGACGCAGGTTTGACGTGGGTGGATCGGAGGTGAGGGTGTCTAAAGACCCCGTCGGGTAGCGGCTCGAGTGTGGCAGCCAGCCATCCTGGGATATCTGCGATATGTTGGCAACACCCAACGGACCGCCCTCATCTTGAGAGCCAGCTAATCGCGTATTTGGATCGCCAGACTCTACCGACAAACCTGACCCACGGCTGCTGAACTGGTTTCCGGTTACCTGTCCTACCTGCCTCACACCTGTGTTTCTGGCACTGTTGTCCGAAAAGCTGCCCTCACGAGAACGCCCCATCAATCCTGTTCTAGAGTCACTTCGTTCGTTGGTTGTGCCCCTTGTCACGTTTCTTTCCCGAGGGCTTTCCGTGGTCTTGACTGCTGAACGACTTCCACTCTCTTGGGTTTGTTTGTGCGTCACGTTGTCTACAGGTAGTGCCGAGATCAACGCACTGTTCTTTCTGGCGTTGTCTTTCGCGTCAAGGTCAAGGCGACCAGTGAACCAATCATCTTGCTCGTTATATCTGCCCCTCTGCTCGTTTCCATGAAAGTGGGAACTCCCGATATTTCGTTCGGCTTCTTCGCTCGACCCCCTGCTGCTGTTCTGCCGGCCTATCCCATCAGCACCTGGGCGAGACCAATGCGCTGAAATGCCAGACGTTTCGGAAGTACGTACGTTCTGCGATAGATGACTCGCCTCTTCGCGATGAGGCCTTCCGTGATTAGCGTGAGGTCTACTTTCTGACGCTAAGCTAACGTCAGGTCTACTTTCTTCTGACGCTAAGCTGGCAGCCGAGTGACGTGCCTCGTCGTTGTCGTGTGGGTGTCTACCGTGTGGAGCCTGACGTGGCCCGTGGACGGGGCGAAGTGGACCTGCAGCGGAAGTGAAGGACCCGCGGTAAGAATGGTGAGCCGAAGGAATGTTCAAAACGTCACAGAGGGCGGAGGTCATGAGTTGTGAAGGGTCGAGAATGAAGCGATCCATGGCCTCCATTAACACCAGCTTGAGGGTCTCCAGATTCTTCTGTAAATTGGGGGAAAAAAACAAGAGAGAGAGAGAGAGAAGCGTGGGCGGGTGGAGGTACAGAAAATGATCAGTGCATTGAATGTCACGTGCTAGGACATTGACATCGTACATGATAACGGCTTCCTAGCAGACTAAATGCCATCTGAAATTCACTAGGATGTAAAGAAAGTAAAACAACAAAAACAAACAAAGAAAACAAGACTTAACATAAGCCCAGCCAAAACAAACTTTGATCAATATCAGACATTTTATTAATTTGCGTCTTGAGGAGAATGGACAAATTGACATTATTTACAAATAACAGCTCACCCATACAATTTTCTCAAATAAAGCATGAATAAATATACACAGAGCTTGAATAAAAGTATATATAAGACAATATTATATAAGAAAAAGGAAAACTTTATGTAACGGCATCATTGAGTGGCTCCACTAGTATTGATTGTGGAAAATTGAGGCAAGGAATGATTTTTGCAGCTGTTTGCGCAACTCTCAGGAGTAGTCCCCCCCACCAGGGAAAATTAACTGTTTTCCTTGCTGTTGTAATATTAAAGTCCTGACCAGACCTGTGTAACCTATCCAGCTGAAAAACTGTTCATGTAAGCCTGTCAGATTTTACTTGTGAGTGAGCGAATCTTTAAGTCCTTTTGAGTCGGTAAGTTTTTTTGTCTCTTTTGTGAATTAAATATACAGATTTTTGGAAATGGAAATAGCTGAAATTTTTTTTTTTGCTAGTCCTAAAGCAAATGTAGAGTATACGGGTGAAACGCGTGTGTGTGTGTGCGCGCGCGCACTTGAGTATGAGTTTGGAATCATGTGTTTAGTAACACCCGTTTCACACCTTTTCATATATGACAGCCCATGTACATAAAAAGGACTATTTAGTGCATGAATGTTAGTGACAATCCCACGCTTTAGAGAGCATTTGCTACTTGGAGGAGGCAATCCAGTCAACGTACCTTGTATGCTGCTCGAAGCATGCGCAGGTTAAGGTCGCACTGCTGACACTCCTGCAGCCTTCCCTTGACATTGTTGATCTTGACGTCAACCTGTTCTCTTGTATGCAGATTCTCTTCCCTGTGACGAGGTTCTTGTGTAGAGGTATTGTGTTGTCTCAGCGGAAAGTATCCGTAATGGCCAGTCAGAGCCGTCAGATTTGTAGAACGATCACCGGAAATATGAGGTTGTTGACCTAACGGGAGTTGCTGGAGGTGGAGGTTGTGTTCGGAAGAAGCTGAGGTTGTTGTGGGGATGCTCAGGGATGGAGAAGTGCTAGTTCCTCTCTGTTTCGGGCGCCTCGGCCTCTTGCCATCCGACGAAGTCGCTGATGAAAAGAGAGAGAAAGACTGGAAATGAGCCGAGACGGGTTGGTTGGCCAGAGAGGCGGCGCCAGGTGTGCGGACTGTGACGTTGCTGGAGCCGGACGGCAGAGCTGGCAGGAGCTTGGGCCCGATTTGGGACGCGGAGTGGGGCAGACTGTTGATGTGTTGGGAGCTGCTGATGGCCGCAGACGACTGTCTGCCCCTTGACCCGTGACGTCGACTTTGTCGTCTGCGAGTTTCTCGTCTCTGCCGCGCTTTGACCCTAGAATTTCTGTGGTCGGCGGAGGACAAAGGTTGCTTTTGTGAGCCCTTGGTTTTTATTAACTTATTAAGGTGGTAGTTATGAATATCTGAACCTGCACTTTGTTCGTCATTTATATCACCGATCCAGGTAAAACCGTCACCCTTCCACGAAGCGGAAATTGTTGCCTTTTGACTTTCATGATCCTTGGATCCTGTTTTTAGACCATCCGACCTCATCAGGAAGTCACCTGGGGACATGTTTAATGAGACACTTTTGTCATGAAGCATTTCGCTGGACAGTATCTTCGCCATTCTGTGACTGCCGTCACGTGATTCATCGTTTTCAACCTGGTGCAGGTGAGCAGCATCCTGTGTGGGTCGTCTGTCTCTGGACATGGCTGTAGTCCCGGGCAGCCAAACAAGTAATACATAAACAAGCGCAGTGACGTGATGCTTTCCCATTTTCAGCTTTTACCTGGAAAAATAGATCACCCTTTTTTTTGTCTCATCAAAATCCACAGAATACTTTATAGTAGTATTCAAAACAATCTTAGCAAAACCGTCACAGGAACTGCCCTGTCTGGAAAAGATCGAAAAGCAAAGGTACTAGTTTCAGAGCACAATGGTGATAGGAGCAGCCGTGTAAGTGGTTCATTGTGTTAGATCAGGGACCGCGGAAAGGTAGAACGTCATCTCGATCCTCAGGCTGGGAAGAGCCCTCAGCGGCAAAGCAGCCTGGGACATCGTGTACTTATGATTACTTGTCTTTGTGCACGACTTTTGTTAGCCATTTCATTAAGGTATACATGGCAGGAAGAAGATCGGAGGGACGTGGGGGGGGGGAGGGGGAAGAGAATGAAAAGCTTGCTTAAAAATAGACAATGACGTTACCGTTGGTCGCGAGGCAAACAGCCCAGCAATGGCCCAGACGGTTGCACGGAAGGGTCACGTGATACAGTAGGGCGTGCACACTGAAAAGATGATAATGTCGATTACCCCACCACTGAGCACAAGAGGTCGGTGTGCTGATGTCTTGCGAAAACGGCAAAGGTCACAAACTTGGCTATGGCTTGTGGTGTATACAGTAATAAGAATTTTCCTGCTCAGGCTGTTACACTCGACGCGAGGTTCACCACCATTTCTTTTTATCATCATCATCGTCTTCGTTGTCGTCATTGTCGTCGTTGCTGTCGACGTCATTGTTGTTCCGCTGGGATCGCCACTCGAAATAATATCAACTGTTGTCTGTATGTTTATTCTTTGTTTGTTTGTTGTGCCCATACTTGTTGCCGGCGCCATGCATCCGTGGCTAAGCGAATACAGTTAAATGGCAGTGCAAGTCATCACAGGTAAAGTTGCCGTTGAATGACAGACACTGACGTTCTGACTTTTTTCATTACAAAAGCTCGGGTTGCAGAAGACCCGTTAAATTTTAATCGCGTGTAAAACGTTCCGAGGTGATAATTATAGTGAAGCCGCCATGTTATTTCGTCAAGTGGTATCACACACTCGATCCGTATGGTTGTTGCCAGTTCGGATCTCACCATCGTGCAACATACGGTTTTGAGTCAGAATGCACTGATGGAGAGATGGAATAAAAGTAGAAGGGCACTGTCGGGAGAGTTTATGATTCTTTGACTATATTTTAACATACAGTTTTAAAGCAGCAGTGTCATGCAATTTAGCATGCTCTCTTCATGGAAAAAAATGCTTGTGTGCACGCACTCCTGTATCATGCTTATGTGCCCAAACATTAAAGAATGCGACGCGATTTTAAACACACTTTCTTTTGGCATTAGTAGTACAATAAACAGCTGTCTTACAGATTCTTGCCTGTAAACAAAACCAGTGATTCGCACTCGTTTTGTCTTATCCAAGGCAGGCCTGTATGATCGAAGCCAAACTCCATGAAAAAATAACATACCTCTGTACTTTGGATTATACTTTTGCTGGAAAAAAAATCATCAAAAAGCATTTTTTTAAGATCTGTGTTTTAATATTAGATTTCCTGTCAGTCGCAGTGAGCAATGGTCGAGAGGATGAACTGTACAGAGAATCTGACAGCATAAACTTGGATTTTGTTTCAAGAATTAAGGATTAACAAACAATATAAGCATTAGAAGTAATGAAGCTATTATGACTATACTTTTTAAACTGATGAACATAAATTACTTTGACTGTTTAACTTTTAATCTAGTTTTATTTCTTTCCCCAAGTGGACGTTTTGCAATGACTGCATTGGAAAGTGAAAGTCACTTTTAATATACGTTGGACAACCAGACTTGATATTTGTATGTAAAATTTATTTATTAATGTATTTATGGCCAGTGAGAATGGGAGATACTGAAAGCCTCTTGTGTAGTTCCACTGATCGCTGAACCGAGAGTTGCTTGGCCACCTGCTCAGCCATGCATATAACTAAGAAAATATTAACATTCGCAAAACATTGTTTGCAGTAACAACAATCAAGTGGGCATCATCCTTCAACCGCAGGTTCGCAAATAAGAAATAAATACTGTTCAAAAGTGCTTCACTGACAGTTCATGATGACGTTTTGAGAAAAAAAATTAATTTAAAAGGTGCGCATGCTTACCTTTTTTTTAACGTCGTTTGGGACCCTACGGTCGTCTGCTTTCAAGTCAGCAAAGATGTCTGACACGACGGTTTGCAGCACTAACTCTCTTTCCTGTCGCAAAAACCTGCTGTGTAAGCATGAGAGCGCGTGCTGACGCAAAAGGGGCAAATCCTGATTTTGATACAGCAGGCATCGGAACTCGAACACAATGTTTTCATGGGTGATGCGAGTCACTTCGCCGGTAAAGAAGGCCTCTGCGCATGCGCAGTTCCTGGACATGGAAAGAATTTGCATTTTATTGTGGGAGGGTTTTTTTTCGTCTAAAGCATCATTCACACGGTGCAATTTTTTTTTACCACGAAACAGGTGGTTACGAAAAAGTTCGATCGTCTGCAACAAAACTTTGATTTAAAATTGAGTCAAACTTTTGCAAGTGCGTTTACGCCGCATATGCGATGAAAGTTATTGTTAAGATCGAGAATATTCGAACAAAAATCTTCCCAGACGGTAAAAATAACTCTTGAAGTCTTGTTGTGTTCCAGCCGAGGGCGTGAGGCTGCTTCAGTTCGCAAGACCTTTTAACCCTCAGCTGGAAGACAACGATCACGCATCACATTGTTGATAGTTTGCAACTGTAAAGGTCTGATTGCTCATCAGATTAATAAAAGCTGGAATAAACCGGTAATATCTTCACGAGTTTGAATTAGATTAGAAAAACTGTAAAAAGTGTTTCCAAGGAACGTTGAATCACAGCATCATCTTTCACGAATAAACATTATGTATACACATTACACAGCTGTTTATTTGCACACGTTATAGTGTTATGGTCGTTAAGAAATTTCAGACCATACGCAGGCCTCACCTTACTCTTTCAGTGGAATTTTATATGGGGCTGGATACATTTTAACTAACTTCAGTTTAGTCATTAAAACAATTTACTGCATTCTATATTTTACATAATTTGCAAAGTGTTTGCATACTTCACAAGTTATTTCATTTCAAATTTATTTTTTAATATCAGGATATCGTCAGGTAAATATCAACAGGCTACAAATTGCACATGATGAGAAATTGGGCCATTCGAGAAGTCTTACAAATATAACTCTTTTGCGAAGATGGAGGAAACCACACGGCGGCGGGAGTAATTTTGTTGTTAAGAGTTATTTATCCCTGCTGTTGCAACGGACATGTAGCTCCTTAAGAGGTTTCACGTGCAACTTACTTCCTGACAGCAGCAACTGCAACCTTTTGTCCTGTGAAACATGTGCACATTCACATACGCACGCACGCACGCGCGCGAGCAAACACACACACACACACACACAAACACACACACACACACACTTTCTCTCTCTATTTACTATTCTCTTTCTCGTGTAATGATTTGATGTTACCTAGTTCTGCAATTCCTCCCTTTTCTGCATGTAGACCGTTAAAGCGTGTTAAGTCTCTGTTAGAGATCAACGGCCAACATTATGGTAAAGTACAGTTTTCACTCTCTTTGTGGTCATTGTTGGCTTACATAATGATGCCTTGCAGACAAAATATTTTTATGTAAAGATTTTCTATCAAATTGTTATGCTGCTTTTCGCATTTATATATGTAAAAGCCTTTTGAAGTTCCTTGTGGGCTGATGGCCTCCAGCTCTGTCTCTCTCTCAAGCTCTCTCTCTCTATATATATATATACATATCACGATAACCTCTCGTTCTCTATCGGTCTATTGGCACTGACCAAATGTGTTTATAAACTTCAATTTATTTGATTACATATCTAGTGACCTGTATATGAGGAAACTATAAGGCATGCATGAACAGGTGAGAGAAACATAGAACTAGGTGTAATTGTACATTAGCCGGTACAAATTGCTCAGTCGCGATGTATATATCTGTGTATATATTTGCATGTGTATATATATGTGTGTGTATAGATACATCAATATATATTCAATACTAATTATTATAGATATAATTTGGGGTATAAATATTTGATATTATATACAAGTTTTACATGTACGTTATGCGGATAATTGACTTTTGAATATGTTAATACCTCTGAGATCTGAAAGAACCCTGAATCTTGTATCTTGTGTCTTGCTCTTCTTCTGTGTCTCTCTTCTATTTCTCTAAATTTCCTCTTTTCTCTTTCTCTCGCTTCTGTCTCTCCCCCTCTGCCTCTTCCTAATTTTTTTACATTATTTTGTATTTCTCTAACGTCCCTTTCTTTCTCTCTCTCTCTCTCTTTCCCTCTCTTTCCCCTGCTTTATAATTTTTCTCGGTATATCTTTCTTCCCTTTCTCTCTCTCCCCTTCTTTATTTCTCTCTCTTGGGGTCTCTCGAGTTTCCATTTCTCCTTCTCTCTCGCTCATTATCTCAATCGCGTGCTCTCTTTTTTTCTATCCCCTTTTTTCTATCTCTCCCTCTCTCTTCACATTCTCTCGCCTCCCACCCCTTTGGCCGCGCGTGCTCTAACAGGTGACCGCAAGCTGCAGCTGCAGCAGCCAGTCTCACCTCTTTCAGTATTTACCGGAATCTACCTCTTGATCCTCTGATATTTGTTCACAGCATCCCCCCCGAGCTCTCCTTCAATGATTCATGGGATAATGGCTGGTTTCTGTGATGTGGCCCATCGTTTCTGGGCCATCTTCAGTACAAGCCAGGAAAACACCCGTCATCCCCCGCGCACACAGGATGAAAAAAGAATCAACGTGGGTTACGCTGAAAGAAGCTTTTGTCTTCCTTGCCTTGAAAAAGCATACCATCTGGGAAAAGACAACATTTACTGAGGTGACGGTAAATCTCGTCCTTCGAGCTGCAGTTGTCTGGAAACAAGAAGAAATGAGGTCTATACACTAGCCTTGCGCGGTACATGCAGTCTCATTAAAGTTGTCTGCAAAACTTCACTCTGTGCTGTTATATTCCGCCAGTACAACACCTCCATATTTAATTTTCTCAGTGGTGTACATTATATTCAGTAATAAACACGCCATCAAAAGTCGCGCATTTCTGTGTAAAACACTGCCAAACAGGCCATGCAGGTGCTCGGCTATAGTTTGCAAAAACCTTGGCAAAAGACACCATCTCTCATCTGAAACCGAGCGCTGGTAAAACGTCTAATAAGAATTTTATCAATCAAATTTAAACTTAAAATATGATAATTTCATCATTATTTATAATCACAGATGTTATAACACCTCTGCGCTTCCTTCATGTGTTCGCAGCCTGTGGCGACTCCCTAGAATTACTAGACCTGCTGCATGGAGGGTCTGGAATGCTCATAAGTCCACGAGAGAATTGCTAGGGCTAGTAAATTGTAATGCTCACACCACGGACCTTTATTTACTGGATAAGTGTCTCTCATTCGCTGCCTCTTTGCCCTATCATACCAGTCACAATCGTCACAAACCCTTACAACGAAGGGCTTTCGCTTCCGTTTTCTGTCAAAATGGCGGATCTTTCTAACGTCGAAGAAATTTTAGAAGTGAGAAATTAAGCTTTTTTCTGTCATCAGAACCTTGTTAAAGAAGAGTGATTGCAAAATAAACAGTAGTGTTTTCTGTAAAATGTATTCTGTTTGTTTATAGAAAACGCATTTGATTTTATCGATAAATTTATCATTAAAAATCGTCACAACAGATATTGACTTGTTTTACCACTAACAATTAAAAAAAATTGTTTTTTATTTTTTTGGAAACAAATGTATAGATTGTTCTGTTATGAAAAAACCCTATATTTTAAAAATAATTTAAGGTATGCAACCAAAAGACCGGAAACACGAGGTCTCTCTAAAGGAAAGCCGACTGATCCGGATTTGACCCCGAGTCACTTATCCAGTAATGAAGGTCCGTGGTTCATACAATAAGTTGTTGGTAAGTTATACTGGGCGAACTAACCGAAGAAAAAAATCGTCAGAAATCGTAGTGAGATGATCGAATACAGCGGAGTTCTGTGTTCTGCTTTGTTGTTGTTGTTTTAAAAAAAGGAGCTATTCCAATCTTTTTTTATTTAATTAGAAACAATCGAGTTTTTTTTTTCTTTCATTAGAAACATATAGCTATACTTATTTTGTAATATTATACATATTTACACGTGTTTTGCAGTTGATGAGTACTTAATCCTTTTGTGTACACATGCTTAGGTGTTACTGTTAGCATGATTGTAGAGACTGTTTTGTGTGTGTGTGTGTGTGTGTGTGTGTGTGTGTGTGTGTGTGTGTGTGTGTGTGTGTGTGTGTTATGCATTGTGCAGATCCACATTATTTTTGCAGTACTGTTTTTTTTTAATATTTTGGGGGTTCGTAGACTGTTTGCGTCGTCTGCTCATAGAGATGATTCTGTTTCTCAAAGCACACTCTTGAAATATTAAGCACATTTAGTTTAACAGCTTTAATGATATAGAAATAGTTTGCATTTTAATCATTAAAACTCTTACTATGTTCTGGAGGACGAAAATTGAAGATTGTCCGGTAGAATCTTATTGCACGCCTAGCAACGTCCATAGAGGACGATATAACACGATGTGACTATCGCTTTCTGCTCGAGCAGAATTCTGTTATTAGTTCATGACAGGAGAAAAAATGTCTATCTTGCATCCGAATATTTCATAAACGGCTTTGCGTCAGTTGCTGTAATTTACAGAATATATATATCTATATATTTTTATATAAAAAACCTCGGGCCAGTTGCACAACACATTTCTAATCTTAAACACATTTAGGCCATAACTCTATTTAGATAATTAGTTTAAGTGCGCACCACAATTTTAGAATGTTTAAAACTAAAACTGCTTTAAGTAAGATAAAGTTGTTTAGGTCTGACTTTCCGTCCTGTCGGTACAATTTTTGTGTTTTTTTGCAATGCGTCAAAATGGCTAAGAGAGATTTTGCTTCTTTAGAACAGTTTTAAGGTTTAGAAACGTGTTGTGCAACTGGCCCCAGACCATTAGGTATGGTCTTTAATGTGTGTAGCGCGGGGTTTTGTGGGTAGGGGTTGATTCAGATCACTATCATCTAATGATAACGTGCAGACTAATCATATGTTTTTGTGACCCAACTGTGTATTTGTCTTGCTGGCATTTCATAAACATCTGCGTTCTCGCCTGACAAAAGTGGGGTTATGCGGGGAGGATTCACCATCTGTTCTGAATGCGCTAAGTGGGTGCCACGACATCATTTAAGAACTTGTTTGCATTTTCGATGAAAATGGAAGATGACCGCACATTCATGCACTTAAATGTACACTTGTGCCCCCTGCCTGCAGCGGAAGTTGCAGTTTATTCTTTTATGAGTAAGATCTGGGCGGGAGCATATTTGTAAAGGGCATTTACGTATGTAAGGGCTTATGAAAGATCGTTTCCTGCGTCTCTGGTCGGTCCTAAACTATGCAAATTTTTGGTCGAGGAACAATAAATCCAGAAATTATCCTTAGGCTTAATTACGAATAAATCATTGTTGGAAAACACCCTCAAAGGAAATAATTGTTCCTGCTGCATACAGTTTTAGTTTTGGGTTATTATCGAGACATCTAGTCAAGTCGTCATTTGTTGGAAACGCCACAGCTACTTCACTGTTTCTCGCCTTAAGGCGCTCATTACATTACACGCTTGTTGCGTCACCTCCCCCAAGTCATAATGACCATGAGTCAAATTACCCTACAATTTATATTGTTTAGATCATCTGCCACTGATAGTCTTCAATTGTACTACTTATCTGAGAAATGCCAATTCAAGAAGTGGTTTAATTGGACTTAAATTAGGTGTATCTCCAATAAAAAAAAAACCAAGCACTTAAATCACATATACACTAAGTTATCTTCTGATTTCTTCTGTCCATTTTACACAGATGTATATGGAACCGAGCTTCAATTTATGTTTTTAAGTCCCAGGTATACTGATCTTCGTGAGGAAAATATCCCTTTGAAATATTATAGAAATCCATGCATCTCTGTTCAAGGTAACGCTGCTACGTAGCAACAGCAGTAGTAGTAGTAGTAGTACGATAATATGTAAAACAGAGGTCTATATTTTAAAGGTGTTAGTCCTATGCAACACTGCTCTGTAAGTAACTGGAAGTTTGTGACTTTATTATTTGTATATTTTTGTATGTTTTGTAAATAACTGCATGAGTGACTATCACCCCATTGTAATATGAGCCGATGACCCAAGCAATAAAAGTAATAAACTTGTTAAATAAAAACTCTTGCTGCATACTCATTCATACTTACAAAGAAGTCACAAGACATGTAATCACGTCAATGATCCTCTGGGATAAAAATTTCGAAGGACAGATGTGTGTGTGTGTGTGTGTGTGTGTGTGTGTGTGTGTGTGTGTGTGTGTTGGCCACTTTTAATGTCTGTGATCAATGGAACACGAACATGCCTGTACTGCAATTACAGTCGCGGCTAGCTGAGAGTACACCACAAAGAAGAAAGAAATGTTTTCATTTAGCAAACATAAAGAGCACAAAACTGTAAAACGAATTAAGTGATGCTACATGCTTGGGGGCGAAATTTTGTCAGCCACATAAACAGTGACTCCTTAACTGCTTATTGTGTACGCACTGTCTGTGCATGTGTGTGACCCGTGATTGAGCATTGTACTTTTCTCTACTGCATGCGCTTAAGTACATGCGCGTCTGAACAGTGCGTCACACAATTTCTTGTCCTCTTTTGGGACCAAAATTCAAATAAAAGTACAGAGTTTTGTCCTTCACGTTACTCATTACAAAATGATTTACTATAAAACATAAATAATAATGTAATGCCCACATTATGGTTTTGTTCTTCACATTACTCCCCCTCCCCCAAAAGGCGAGCATCTTCCTACACCATTGATTTTAATAATAATAATAATAATTGTCTATATAGCTGTCGTCTTGAAGGAAAGGAGACAATACAACCACGGACGTGTATAGGTAATACGTCCATGATAAAACTTTACGAATCATCCGCTTTACTGGTCCCGGCAGAATCATGTGATATAGTGTTGGCCTCCCATTTAAACTAGTTGTCGAAGATAGCCCCTAAGTATTTATAAAAGTTGACATTACCGTGGATTTTACTGTTGGCTACATCAGGCTTGTGCATCCTGAAGTCTAAGATCATTTCCCTTGAAATATTAATGTCAAGGAAATGTTCGTCACACCAGTGTACAAAGTCAGGAAGAGAGAGCCGTAGGAACCGTGTTCATTATCGAGCAAGAGTGACAGCAAGGCAATGTCGTCAGAAATGAACTGCAAACGATCTTTTTTTATCGTACTTTTTATTTTTATTATCATTATGAACAATGTTACTATTAACAATATAGAAAATTCGCGGGTTTTGCCTGAAATGTACGTCAGATAACACACAGGGGCAAGAACTGCATTTAAAAGTGTCACATTCTACTGAAGTTGCTTCCCATAGATTGACGATGGCCTGCACAGAAGTCTGTGATGGCCTACTTTTGTGCAGACACGTAAAGCTGTACACCAAGAAATATGAAATATTTGACTGGTAGCAGTAAAATCCATGTCAGTAACATTTCTTTTGGGTCGTCTAAATCTTAAAAGAAATGTTCTTTGTGAAATCTTAGACCTTTTTTTATTCAAAGTAGAATATATTTAAATATTTTTTAATTTATTATTCACGCTGTTATTCGCTCTTTAATGTTACAGAATGCTAATTATACATTTGCAGTCTTTATCTTTCAGTAAAAATTACACTTGATACCTCGACTCGTAATTTCGGACAGTATGCAAAAATGCCAAAAATGCATTTTAGTCCACTTATACGATGCCATGGATATGGCTTGTAAAATTATTTTAAAAAATAGCAATGCTAGTGTTAGCAGGTCGCTTGTATGCAGCCATGATAAACCACGATTATCTGTGAACGTAGAATAAACCACTAGCTCAAGGTTCACAACTTTAACATTTTTCCAGGCATTCCTTGTCTTGTCTAAGAATATATAAATAGGAGAGGAATGATTGAAATACGTCCAATGCATGGTGTGAGTTTTGAATACGCGCGCGCGCCGCAGAACGTAGCACTATATCTTTAAGGCTCCGCGATGTAATATAAATACCTTAATCGCTTATACATTAGAATTATTCCATGATAACTTATTTGAAAATGCCAAGTGAACAGAAATATGGCAGGTAATATATAAGTATGTTTTGAAGAATGCGAGAGTAGTTGTTTAAAAAATGTATTATGGCAGTACTTTTCTCACTTTACCTCATATCCTTCCGCGATCCCTGAAACATGGCGGGAGAACACTAGTCTGTATTCGAAGCGGTGAGTATGTGTGGTTGCAGACTTCCTTTTTGGACTGAAGTTGTGGATCCTCTTCTTTGCGATTTCCTTGAATTTTAGAATTAGTCAACGACATCCAAAAGATGATTACTCTAAGTACCTATAACAATTATTTGAAAACATGATTCAAACATGGCTCAACAAGTTGTTATTTGTCTGTAGTATGCAATCTTCGGTCCGCAGTGAAAGGACATCGAAGCTAGAAATGAGTAATTGGCAGCATGAACAGATATCCACGAGTAAAACGTAACAAAACTGAAATATGATACGAAGATTTACGATGAAAAAGTGTGCTTTAGTTTTCAAATTGTTTTAATCTCACAGGAATACCGAGACCGCATTTAGTTTTAACGATTTACCCAATTATCCGCCCACCGGCACCGCATTGTTTTATATGCTTAAAATGGATAACGGTTTTGTTTCAAAATTATGCGATACTAAACAAACTCCCGCTAAAGTTATGATCAGCACATGACAGAATATTTTGCAGTCGTAGTTGCTTGCCTTTAGAGTTCCTTCACACGTGCACACCAAATATCTGAGAAAGTGTAAGGTGGTTTTTTTTTTTCTTTCTTTTACCGAGATTTATAAAAAGAACTGTGTGCTTGTGCGAACAAAGTATCTAAAACTGTCGCAGTTTTTTCAGTTGTACCCACACTGATCAATTTAAAATATAAACAAATAAAAGTAACCATTATTGCATGTGTTTTAAGTGCAGCTTTCTTAATAATATCAGATGTGTTAACAATTGTAGCTCATGTGTCCATCATGGGAACTGCATCAACATAAGACTAGGGCCCCAAATCAGTGTCTTGCCACCATCCATCCAATACGAATTTGTTAGAGAATTAAGAGTGGCAATATCAAAAGGGTATATGATCCATATGTAGGGAGGATCTTTGGAAGAAAATTCATTCTGCTACAGCATGAGGGAGACGTGCTAGGAGGAATGAGATAATGTGTAAGACGCAGTGCATACATTAAAAAGCCAAAGAACAGCCATGCATTTGTACTGTTAACAGCCCCCTATCCAGTTTGGATGCGACTGCCATTTTCATATTCATTTTACTGGTGTATCAGTTTATTTGAGCACCAGATGAAATGTCTTTCACATTCTCATATGTGAAAAATGACAGACAACAGTCCTGCAGTTCTCATTAGAAAATCACTTAAAAATTAAAGATTGTGGATAAGAGGAAGAAAAATCACTTCAAACATTCCATGGTGCGAGTAAGAAGAATGCTAAAGGAATGCCTAAAAAAAAAATAGATATTTTGTCAAGAACATTTATTTTTATATTGAGAGTAAATGGCTGAGGACAGTGGGCCAATCAAAATGTGTGTAGCAGTTGTGAGACTGGATCTATCATTTTAAACTTCCTAGACTCAGTATTTCAGTAGTTATCATTTTTCATTAGAGTGTATGTGATGCTAATAAAAGCCGGACAAAATGCACCACACATTTCTTAACAAAATCATAACAAATGCATTACTCAAAACCCCATTCACCGACCCACCCTCAGCCCCTCATTCATCTTACCTGTCGAAAGTAGGGTGTAGTTAAACATTGTTTCCCACATTGATTGGACAAAAAACACAAAGTATGCCAGATGCACCTGAATATATTTAGGAAACCCCAGGTCAAAGTTTAACCAATTAAGGAAAAAAACCTTTAAGCATCACTACCCCTGAGCTTATTAAATGGCACTCATCTCCACACCCCACTTTCCTCCATTCAACTCAACTCCTCTCTTTTCAGTGGCATCATACCAAATACTGATGTTTAAGTATCTATAACACTATTTGCTTTTGGTGTCAGCGTAGCATCCTACATTCTCAATTGAATCATTTTATACCAAGTCGTGTAACAAAGCTGGAAAAAAATTATTATGCAATTCCAAATGTATCTTGCTTTTGTCCTGTATCAATTTTGTCCTGTATCAAATTTTTTCATTAAGTACATTTTAGAAATATATTTTTTGCATTGTATTTGATTTAAACTTCTGGTGTTATTAAATATACCATTCCGTAGATTGGCTGCTCCACTAAAGTGTGTATTTTTGTTCATATGGAAATATTTGGGCAGAATGTTGTCAGTGTCTAGAAGGGTTTGCTCTGGACAGTTTAGGTAGCTTTACCTCCGATATGTAACCAGATAAAAGATAAAACCTTAAGATTATCTGCTGACCTCCCAGCGTCAACAGGCTTTATACAGTCGATCCAGCTTTGATACATCAATTAACCTCCTAGCGACATCTACTACTCGGGTTTATGTTTTTACAGTTTTAGCTAGCGGTAGTAATATGACCTTGCCCAGAAGTGGCATATTTGGCAAAAATCGTTGGTTTTCCTACCTTTCCCTTATTTAATTCTGCAAATTAGTTTTAAACTCTCATCTTCTTTGAACATATTGGAAAGATAATACTTTGCCTTTCTGGGCAGAAATGAAGGTTTTGTCCAGCCTCTGAATTGGAGACAGCTTAAAATACTTGATCATTTTGTACCCCTTTTTCCAGTACAGTAAGCACATGAAAGGCTGGGAGTAAGGCTGTGAGATCTTTGTTGTGTGATTGCATTGCATTGGTGTCCACTTCAGCAGGCACTGGACAGGAGGGCTGTAGGATACGGAGACAGGTGCTGGCGGCAGCAGTAGCATGTCCATGGTGAAAAGAAATGGCAGTGGGGGAAGGGGTCGGCCACGCTGTCGATCTTACTTGTCCTCTGCTTCGCGGCGTGCTGTTGGGAGCTTTGCTCCAGGGCAGAAGGTCATGGTGCGGTGGAATGATGGGCTGTTCTACCAAGGCCAAATATTGAGAGTGAGTTTTATGGGTGCTGTTCTTTTTAATATAAGTTCCTTGACCAGCTAGTTTTGTTTTTATTTGTTAAATTATGTCATATGCAAAAGGGTGGCACAACGGTTACCGCCTGTCACCAATGCAGTGAAGGTTGGCTGTCCAAGGATCAGCTCTCGTCTCAGACATGCAGTTCTTTCTCTGCATGTGGCATCTGTTTACAGCACTGGCTGCCTTGCCGTGATATAGTTGCTGGCTTGTCATAAAACACCAATTCTGCACCCCCAACCTCATGTAAAAAGAATTGAACTGTTTTTTTAAAACCATGAAATTGGGATGTGTGTGCATGTATCAAGACAGGGATAAAGTCTTGTATCTTTTTTTTCAGATAAGTTAGATGCCCCTCTTTCTAGTAACAGTGTATGTTTAAGTGGTTTGTTAATTTTGATTTATTTTTTTTCGGTGGATCTGCTTGTACGTCAACTTGGCAATGCTGAGACAGGTGGATGAGGCCAACGAGCGTTGCCAAGTGAAGTTTGCAGACAGCTGCACTTTCTATGTGCTCTGCAAGGATTTGCACAGAGGTAAAGATCTAAAAGGTCCACATTTCCAGCACTGAAAAGACCTCAAAGGAAGTGTCTTTAGTGCCATAACTGATTGTTTTCTTCATGCTGGTCGAACCAGCTCTGCGGTGTTTACCATAAAGTTTCCTGATGAGCCTCTTTAACGATGTTTATCAAATGGTAATGATCCTTCTTCTGGTAGGGCCAATTTTAACAAAAGGATTATAATTGTTCTGCTAGGGCCAGCTGATGGAGAAATCTGCTGCTGTGTGTGCCAGGGGGAGACATCAGAAAGTCCCAACTCAATTGTGCTGTGTGATAGCTGTGGTATGGGTAGGTATGGTTGCTGCTCATTGTGTTCACTAGTAGTTTTTTTGTTTTTCTTAAACACAGCTGAGACGAGCCACACGAGGATAACTTTATCATTAGTGCTTTAGTCTACATAAATAGATAATTCCTATTTCCAACATGCAGGACTATAGAAACTGGTATTTCCCGTTGACTTTGTTAACACATTGTATGCCATTTAACCATGCACTTTGGTATTGTAACATGTTGCATGTGATTGGCCTAAAAGTGATTAATTTTATTTTTTTAACACATCAATTAACTACAAGGACTGTCATAAGATGCAGTCTTCTAAGCATGAAATGTTTTATCCATTTTTATTATCTACACGCATTCTTCGAGAGATGTTAGTCAAACTTGCTTACACAAGCTTAAGGGGGTGATGAAGTCATTAAAATCTGTACCTTATATAAATATAAACCATATATTTTGCTTTGAGTTCAGTTCCTTCCCTCCATCCTCTTACCAAACACCAATATTCATCAGAAACTGCACATCTGTATGGAGTTAGTTCCTGGCACAGACAAATCTCATTAAGAAATTTTAGTAGTTTCCAATGTCGACAGGTTATCATCAGGTGTGCCATCACCCTCCAATTCCAAAGAGTGTGTTGAGACCTCACGTTCCTTTTGTCTGCAAACTCTGTTCTTTTGCATCCCATCTGAAGGTAAAAGGACAAACTTTTTTCATAAATTTTTGCTAAGTACATTTTTAATGTAAGACTTTGGAGAAATACATCACAAGCCACAGATTTTGATTATTTTACATGAGATGTTTTGCTTGACTTAGTTTGGTTGAATACATTCTCTTTTTTCAGTTGGAAGAAAATGGTGTTGAAAGTCAACCAGATTGTAAGTTTATTAGTTTATTGATAAAAGAAAATACTAAAAATATTTAACCAATTTCGAAGGGTTTTTCTTTTTAAAGGAGAAAAAAAGTGATAAATGAGGGTAGGTTGTGACAAGAGGTTAAAGAATAAATTGACAGTGAAGCTCTATGTTTCCTAATGTTTAAGCAGGAAACGACCTTTGTTAGAAAAACATTTAAGGTACCATAGAAGATAAAGACCTTATTTAATGGAACAAAACCTGATTCTGCTGCATCTGTGCTTTAATTTTGGTTTTCAGGTGACACCAATGACCAGCTGTCTTCACGTGTTTTACCAAATGGATCGGTCGACAGCATTGGGATGGACCTGCATCATCTCCTTCCTTATAGGGTAAGAAGTACCAGTTAAAAGTTGCTCCCAAAAATACATGTAGCACACATGTATACACTATGTTCACATGTGCTTTGTCAATTGACAAAATATAAAGATCTGCCTGTGGGCTTCCTAAATTTTATGCTTCAGCCCACCCCAACCCTCCAACATTCTTTAACTACAGTTGGACCTCGCTAAGTCGAACTCAAAGGGACTCGGAAAAAAAATTCGACTCACAGAGTTTTCGAGTTAGGGAAAATGGCGTAATAGGCGCACGTTAATCAAGGACACTGTTTTTTCAGCTTAATTATTGTATTATAACCGTTTATTATACAGTATTATCGTTTTATACGGATGCATGTACTGTAGTTCAGTACTGTACTATTGAACAGTACGATCAATCAGCTTACCTTTAGAAAAAAAAAGTCTGTTAACTTCGTTTGGCGTCGATGTGCCGCCACTGCCTGAAAGGATTGTCAAGGCGGGTAGCCATAAATCTTGACCAGTGATGCGCGGCCCGCCGACTTTAAGCGGCCATGGGAAAAAGTCTAGTGTCGGCCAGTTCCCCTGAATCGGTCAACTTCAAAGGGGGGACTGGGGTGAGAGTCAGTTAGTTGTCCACTGCACAACAGAGCACGCAACGATGAAAGGAAAATGGGATAAAGTGTCTTTCTTGAGACAGTTTGAGACATAGTTGCGTCTGGTTGGTGATGACTCAAAATTCGACTAAGGGAGGTTGGAAGCCAAAAAACTTCGAGTTAAGGAGATCTAAAATACATTGTTCTTATGGAATTTGGCCGAGAACTAACAATTCGATATAGGGAGGTTTTCGACTTAGAGAAGGTCGACTTAGCGAGGTCCAACTGTATCAACATCATAAAGAGGCAGTAAAATTGTATAAAGTAAAATGTATTGAGTATAGATTCAAGTTCGATGGTTTAGTTTTTTAGCTTTTTTTCTGGTGTAGAGGCCGGGGGTGTATATTGCATATGCAAGTGTGTGCACACTTAGGCTAGTAGTTCTGTGAACACTGAATGGCATTGCAGATGAACTTGTTGACATGGGATGCTCAGCACAGGACAAATGTAGAGCAATGCTACTGTTACTGTGGAGGTCCTGGAGAGTAAGTGGAATTATTTGTTTCTGTTCACATAAATGTTCTTCTGCTAAGAGTCTCTTGAAAAACATTTCTTGTCAAATGCTTTTCCCGTCAGTCCCATCTACCTGTTTCTTTGTATCTTCTAGATTCTTGGTCACATTTGTGTCAGGTAAATGTTTGCATGCATGTTGGGTTTTTTAATTATTATTATTATATGATCACTGGTGTATTCTGTGTGACTGAGATAAAATTATTTTTTTGATCTTGTCTAACATTTTGTCATGTCCTTTGACAGTCATCACTTGTTGCAGATTTTCTTCATCAGCTGCATTCATCTCTGAATGTTCCTTTGGAAACAGATTAATTTAAATAAATGGAGTTTTTAAATGATCTTCTCAGTTTGATTTTACTTTTCATTTGAGCAGTACATTTAGTCATTGTTCATGTTAATAGATTTGCTAATGTACCTGTGGTTTGCATGTTGTCATTTTTTTTACATGTTAATTTGTTAAAAGTTGTGCAGGTGGCCCAGCCAAAGCTGTGCTGGATCCGTTTCGGGCAGTGTGCTTTTCCTTAGTTTCATTATCATTGCTGTGTTTGATTCCAGTTGGTATTGCAAAATGCTTCAGTGCTGTCGTTGTCGTCAGTGGTTTCATGAAGGTAAAGTTACCAGTCCATGCTGAGGTAAAATTAATGACAATTTCTGTGCTTGAGATACAGCAGTGCAGCATTTATTTAAAAAAAAACAAAACAAAACTGGTGGGGAATAGTGAGCTATAAGCACTCATGCTGCTTATTAGCATGAGAACCAGCCATGTGCTCATTTAAGAGGCATAGTCTTATTTTAATTTGACACCTAATTTAGGATATGTGCATGCATGAGCTGTGTTACATTGTCAGACATTGCTCTTAGACCTGCATGTGCCTGAATTTTTGTAAGCTGCTGGTGTGTAGCTGTTGTGAAGAGTCAAGTTGGCTATGTTTTAAACTGAGTATAAGTGCATTTGTCATTTAATTTCTGTCAGCCTTCAGAAATATTTGTTGCTCTTGAGTTGGTGTTTGATTTTTACTGTCACCCAAGGTTTTTAAAGTTGGCTGTGTGTTGCTGGTTGTGTCCAACATTCAGTATGGGTGGCTTTGGTAGGAACTGCAGCTTGTGTTCAGAGAGTTATCCCACCCCCTCCTTGATTCTTTGAGTAAATGTGGAGTGTGCCTAATCTTTTTCTTGTTAATGTTTCTTCTGTGTGTCCAGCTTGTGTCGGGTGTCTAAAGCAGCCACTGTTGTATGGGGATCGCTTTTACATGTTTCTCTGCTCCCACTGCAATTACGGTGATGAATTTATCCGCAGACTTCCATTCAAATGGTGAGTGTTATCACAACAATAATCATTGAACAGTCTTTTTAATGGGTTACATCTGTACATTTCAGTCCAATCAGTATTAACTTTACCATGTCTTTCTCTTTTTAGAAAAAAAATCAAATGTTTGATGTGTAATAATTTGTTTTGTTTTGTTTAAGATTTTGTCCTTTAGATAACTTCTTGTGGTGATGTATCAGTGTAAGCCTATAGTCTATGTATAATTATTATCAGTTCACACAATGTCTGTATGTGTGGTTTTTCCATTAAGCATAAAGGAAATGCAAACATGATTACACTTTGGTAAGATTACCTTTGCCCAGTGTGATGCCATCTTGACAAAGAGAGTGTCAAACTGTGTGTGCATTTTTACAGGGTTGATGTTGTGCACCTGGCACTGTTCAACTTGACCCTAACCTTCTGCCATAAGTACTACGACCTCCACACAACTATTCTTCCCTGGATCTCAGAAAATAGCAACAATTTGAACCTCAGCAACCTCTTACAGGTGACTGTTTTAGGATACCATTTACCTTTAAACTTTCTGGGGCCTTTTTACTTCTCAAGAATGGAGCTTGAACATAAGAGATGTGATAATACTTGTTATATATTTATTATCCTGGCAGGCTTTTAATATTGTGGTCTTGTATGGTTTGCATTTGTGCGCACAGGGTAGACCAATTCTTTCAGCAGACGTCACTAGAAAGGTAGAAGCAGCGCTCAATGCTCACAAATCAAAGTAAGTGAAATCTCTTTATTATGATTGTTCTTCTAGACCTATAACATGAGACTTCTATAGCCAGGGATTCGGTAGAAACTATTTTTGGGCAAGCATTTACCTGTTCTTAGTTCTAGATCAAAGGGGCAAAGAAGATAACATGCATCCCAAGCTTAGTGTTTGTCAGATCAGAGTCATGCTACCCTGCAGGATAAACAGGTCAATCTTTAGAACACTGAACTTACTTGGCCGAACTTGATCATTTTCACAGAATTGGTAAGAAAAATGTCTTTTGTTTATTATAAATCTTTTTATTATTTCTAGTATTTTTAAAAGAGTGAGTGAAGATAGCACTTTTCTATCAAGGTAACAGCAAAACAGAAATGAAAAGCAGTTCGGTACAGTGACAGTCCTTCCAGTCTATTTGATAAGAGGCTTCTCATGTTAGTGATACTGAATATGGTGGTAGGGGAGGGGAAATTAGTCTTTTACGCCGAGCCAGCAATAAAGGTTATATGACAGCAAAGCAGCCAGCCCTGTAAACAGATGCCACATGCAGAGAAAGAACAGATTTGAACCTAGGGCGTTCCATCCTCACCGTGTTGGTGACAACCACATACCATTGTGCCACCAGACTGCCCAGCTATCTTGTGGGCTATGATGTTCTCTGATCACTGTTCCTTTATTTGTAGGACATTGATTAAAAAAAAATTGTTTGTTGTGAGATTGATTCTGCTATGAGCTATGAAGATCTTTTTATTTGTGGTAATTTAAATTTATGAAAACAAATAAAATTAACGAAATTGGGAAGGCAGGCTGCATGAGACATTAAAAGCCACTAGCAAAAAAGATGGAAGAAAAAAAATCTTTGTCTCTTATCAGTCTCGTGTTAGTTCGGTAGTAAAAAATAAATTTTTTTCAAAACATTGTGGTTTTCAGATTTACATCGGGTAGAGAAGTGAAGAAAAAAGCAAGCCTCTGGGCGCTTGTTGTACGTGTGCCCCCCCAGTCACCTCCTGTCACAGTGCCAGCATCTGGACCTGTCAATGATGATGTGATGGACAATCTCAATGCCAGGAGTCAGAAAGTCAAATGCTTCATTCCTGCTCAGTGGTATAGCTAATCTTGTAACTTGACATTGCAAACTTTTTTCTCACTTTTGTTTGTTTACTTTTAAAGCTAAAAGCATTTTATTTCTACTCTTCCTGTTGTTACTTTTATCAGCATAACTTAATTTGTCTATGACTTTATAAACTGCTAGATTCACATTTTAACTCTTTACTGTAGGTTAATAGGCGTTAATATTGGAACACATTGTACTTTGTGCCACCACTGCTGTTCTAAATCGTGGTGCTTTTTGTACACATTGAATGAATTAAAAAAAGATAAGTTGTATTAATTATCCTGTCCAAAATTTCTAGGTTTGTATTTAAATAAGCACAAACTTGTAAACAAAAAATGAATATATACTTTGTGGGTGTTGATGTGTTATGTGGATGTCGCTAGGATCAGTTGCTTCCTGTTAAATT
Source organism: Marisa cornuarietis (assembly GCA_004794655.1). Taxonomy (NCBI): domain Eukaryota; kingdom Metazoa; phylum Mollusca; class Gastropoda; order Architaenioglossa; family Ampullariidae; genus Marisa; species Marisa cornuarietis. Next base: position 2,027,256 of record SMMW01000572.1, read on the forward strand.
TATAGCCTTTATTTCATAAAATTAATGAAATTCTAAAACTGTTACATATGGCTGTAGTGTTTTGATTTATTTTTGCTCTCTGTGTACTACAATATGAGTCATCATTTTTCTGTCTTGACAGCCAGTCGCCCATTCCTGTAAAGGGCCTGCAGCGCACCAGTTTAGACAAAGGGAAATCACTTATGTGCAAAAGTCCTCTTGTGTGCTCGCTACTTGTGGAAGCAAACAATAACAACAGCACAAAAGTACTTCCTCCTTATTTTTTTCACAAATATATTGCAGATATATGATCTTTGTATGCAACTAGAGACTTTTCAGGCCATCAGTGTTCACTTTAAGTTCTGTCAAGGGCAGGTGTGTGTTGCAAAATATTAAGTGCACAGAAAGTGATTCATGTTTGCAGGTTGACAGCCAATCTTCATTTAATTTCTCATCTAGTTCTTTCTCCCCACCCCTGATCAATTTTTAAATGCATGAGGTTTTTCCTCAGAATTTTCTTTGTACCTAGATATTCATATCATAATATAAACATAAAATAGTGTTACTTTTATTGTGCTTTGCTAAATGTAGAGGACACACATGATATGAATTATTTTAGCAGGGAGTTCAAAATTATAGCAAAAAAAGATTGTGTGCGTGTCTGACAAATTCTTTTAATTGCACCAGTGAGATTGATCATTAGTCTTCATAGAAGTATGTTTTATGATTGTTTTTCCCTTTGTCATAAATTATATACATTTGTTTTCCAGCGGATGGTTAATGGGACAGGTGGAGATAATTGTTATAAAAGTCTGCTTTCCTCCCCACATTCCAAGAATCCAGTTGCTGCCTACCGTGATGATATAGACAAGCAAGAAGTTCCCGATGCATGTGAAGAAAAAATCTCTACGCGAAGCATTCGCTCCAACCCTAAACCCCCCAGAACTACAGATAAATTATTAGCCACTGAACAAAACATGTTGCCAAAGCAAGCTTCAGCAGTGCTAGATCGTCTTATTCCCATGCCAGTTTCATTTATCGGGAAGAACCACCCTTTTCAGACAGAGGTAGAGACAGCAGAAGAGGTGGAACGTTTGAATCACTTCCAGACACGCTTGGCCTTTTTGAAAAAAGAGTATGCAGCTGAGCTGAAGTCAAGTCAACCTGACAAAGTCTCAACCCCACAAGAACAGGGAATGACAGCGAAAAAGTCCCCCTCGCCTGTGAGAGGAGTGAAACGGGGACCCAGCGGTGAAGGAGATGGTGTGCGTCGGAGCAAACGGAGTCGTGTTTGTGCAGAGCAGTACCAGCATCTTCTTTCCTCTTTCCCCCGCCACGCAGTCTCTCGGCAAGAAAATCACTCTGCACCCCGCTGGAAGTGGCTTAGCGTGGCGGACCAGATTTTATACGGCGAAAAGTTTGAAATTCTCGGCCGTCGACAGATGTCCGATGGCAGCTTGCATTACTTGCTTGAGTGGGATGATTGAGTGTGGGTTTTCTGAAACTGTTCCGTCTAGTTAGTTGTCACACACTTTTATTGCATTTGCACCTTCAACAGCTCTTAATGGCAGCAAAGGAGGTGTCTCTTTTACTTGACAATCTTATACACTGCAGCCATATTGATTCTACAGAATATGTCTCCAGGGACCAATGTAGATGCATCTGGCCTTATGTCATGTTTTTATAAAATCGTTTCTGCACTTTTTCCAAATTTTTATTGGTACAGTGAATTGGACTAATCATGCCATCGGTTTACATTTGTTTTCTTTCGAATGGGAGGTGTGTGAAAACATCTTATTTGCTTAAACTGTATGTTGAGGCTAATAAATGTTAAACATGATGGGTTTATGGGGTGGGGTGGACGGGGAGTGTGCATTAAATTAATAATGTGGACCGTGCTTTACTGAAATGCATGTGATGTTGAGGATATGTGTCATGACTAACGGCAAACTTGTCAGCAAACATTCCATGTAGAGAAATCTGCTTGTCTACAAGAACATCGAAGTCGGATTTGATGGGCATTCTTTGACTCAGCATTTGCTTGTTAGCAGATTGCAAAATTGTGTCTTAGGATGTTTAGTGTGCTTAAACATATTGTGCTTTACATAAGCAATGTAAACAAAACATTCAAGTGTGATGTCCACGTCTAAAGAAACACAAGTGAGCATACAAATCAATACAAAGAGCTATTTTGACAACGTAAAGAGTTGAAAATGGTCAAGCATCTGTAAGTATAAAACCCTTACAGAGGTAAGTTTGAAAGAAAATGGCAGAACATAGTACACACATCCCCTAATTGCATCCATTGTTTGCACCTTGGAATTTCCTCTTTTTAATTAAAAATTAAAACAAAAATTATTACAAGGAGGCTGTAAGATCTAGAATATATGAGAAATTAATATTTCCATGGTTGAAAATATTTTTAAAGCAGTTTTTTTTTTCTTTTAATGAGTCCACCATAGAATTAGTAAAATATTGCATACGATGGTGTGAATTTGATTTTACTTTTTTGTGCTTTTTAGGTTTTTAAAATATATACTGGTATTTGTCATAGATCTCTGTTATCACATTTCTGTTCATCCATCTCCGTCATGCAAAGGGACTAACATTTTTCCTGACACTTGTTTTGCAGTCAACATGGGAGGGGGGAATTCTGATAGCAAAGTGTTACATATATTTTCAGAGCAATGATGCTGAAGTCATTTACACCAGCTTATTTTTAATTAAAGTCAAGGTGTTATGAAACGTGACAGCTTCCTTGGCCATTTGGGGAGTAACTCCTGTCTAGTATGCAGAATGCCATTTTTTCTGGTTGTTTTTCTAGTAACAGCTCTTTTTTTTTTTATTATACAAGCATCTCTCATTGCATGTTGTGATGTGCTAAAGTTTACAACTGCCATCCCTGTGCTCAATGATCCATCCATGCCTTTAGCTCTCTGTGGTGTGATCAGATGCTTCATCAGTGAATACTTTCACCTTTGCTTTACTGACATGGGACCAGAACATAGCCTGTGTGGGATTGGAGTATTCCTGTCCCTTCTTTTAACTTATTTAATCGCTTGCATTGTGTGTAAATATGTCTTTATATATATATAGATGTAACATCTATAATGTATAATGACCTTTATTTTACAGTGTGCTCTTGTGTGATGGAGAAGAAATATTTAGTGCTCATGGTGATCTAGCGTTGATGATGACAGGGGCCACACTTCTCAGGTTCTTTTGTCACAAATAATCCAATGCAAAATGATTGGGATTGGTTACTTAGAATGACCTTTGCGTACCTGTGTGAGTGCATGCGCATGTGTGCAAGAGAGATGCACTTAAAAAACATCCAATTAAAATTTTATTTAAATGTGTGTCTTTGTTATAAAAGCAGATGAAAAGGAGTAGGGACTTCATTGTGCAGTAATCATTATTGTGCAATTTATGTCTATACTGTGGAGCTTGTTTACTTTTTTTTTAAAGATGTGCACACTTTTTTTTTTTCTCTTAAACCTTGGAATGAGTTGAAATAATGTCAGGAAAATTTTTTTTTTATCTCGGTTCACTTTCGCATAGAGACACCATCACAAGCATTTCTACTTTAACAACATGGCTTTGTATTATGTGCAAATTGTTCTAGGAAATATGTGATCATAGACTTTGATTAAAAAAGTGGCATGTTATTTAAGGTAACATGTTTGTGTGCCTGAGTTTTCATAATGTCGTGAAGATGGTGCAAAGTAGCATGACCAGTACTGCTGTTTCAGTGGAACCACAATCATCCCTTGTGTTAATAGGCAGCAATGTTATGCATGAATGCTTACAGGCCAGTGTGCACGTCTAATGCAACCAGATCACCTCACCTTTTGCTGGCCACCTCCGATCATTTTAATTGTTGAAGATTTTGGTCATAAAGAAAATACTGTGTATGTGGATATCTGTGTGCGCTTATGTACTCCTTGCATACAAGTATTTTTTTGGTAGTCTTTTTTGCCTGATTTACATCTTTCCAGCATGTAGTCATGTACAGTTAAAATTTCTTTTGTTAGGGACCATCATACGAGAGTCTTCACCTTTCGTTAAAGAGACTTCTTATTTGGATTGCCTGGGCATCAGTGTTATTCTGAGATAATAACTATAAAATAAACATTCTGTATGATATAGCTGTATCCCTTCACTTTCAAGTTTTATTACAAGAAGATATAAGCATTAAAGGCTTTAGCCCTTCATCAACTGAGCAAGGTCATTTGTACAATATCCAGCCTTTTAACTTAATGCTTGCAACAGTTTTACTTTTGTCAGTGATAAGTATTTAAGGTGACAGGTGGGTTTTCAGTGTTACAAGCAAGTAGCATGTTTGTTGCCCCCAAAAAAGATAGCACTTTGCCATTCTTTCCTTGTTTTCCCAAGCCAAAAAATGTTAGTTAATGTTTAATATATCCTCAGCAATTCATCTTCTTTGTTTAGGTGTTTCGCAATATGCCTAATTCTCAAGCTTGATTGTACATGAACTAATAACAGTCATTTCATGGCTGGGGGCTTTATGCTGCTTTTGCTCTTGTCACCAAGGCCTCTAGCTTGCATATAAACAGTGTGACTAGGTAGATGGGCATTAATAAACAATTACAAATGGAAACAGTCACATGTAAGACTTTTGGTCATCTTCTCTGCTTTGTAATACTGTTTCACTTTGTGTGATATGTTGACTGTTCCGCTCCTGTTACCTTGAAAAGATTCTGACAGGATGGGTGCCTTAAAAAATGTAAATTGTTGACCAATTGTTTCTTTTATAAAATAACTGACAGTATGGTGAGCATTTCTGGGCAATGTCTGTGCCACCTGTGAAAAATTGTCCTTTGTGATTGATTTAATGAGTGCTTATTATATTAGTCATAAAGTGCCTGACCCAGCTAGAAGGTTTCCATTTTGCACCAAAATAAATGCTCTTTAAGAACCAAGATACTGCATTTGGTGCCAAACAAGCCACAAGCTCTGTATGCAGTTAATGTAACATTTTTGCGCAGCTATGGCTAAACAAGGTTCTCTATACCCATGATGTTCTAGCTTGTTTGCTGTGCGATGGCATGCAAAACCAATTTTGCTGCCTTTGGTTTGGAGATGAGAATCTGTGGTCACTCAGAGAATCTTATAATTTTTTTAATGGATCATTTCTGTGTTGTGCATCAAGGCAATTTTCTTGTGATTACAATGCAATCACTGAGAATCATTTACCACATGCCCCCTAATAGATTTTTATTAGTCTTATCATTGATATGTTTGCCTTGATAACTTAGAAAACCTGTGCACACCACACTTCGCTCAGTTGACGAATCTTACTAGAGAATGAAATTTCGTACCGATTGATACTCCTGATAATTTGAACGATTGAGGGAAAGGAGTGCACACCTGTAGGACTATTATATCTGCCTCTAAATGCCGTTTTTAAAACAATTTTTTTTATAGAACTGTTACATTGGTAAGATGTAAATTATATGCAGCAATGGAAACACCATATTTGCTTTTTGACAACGAAGCAAGTTTTCTCTGAGGAAAAAAGTTTTGCTTTAGAATGCAAGAGTTAGGATTTTATTTTTAAAACTTTTTATGATCATACCTGCTGTGTAATAGTGTCTGAAGTTTGGAATCCAATTGTATGAAAGCAAATAAATACATTTATCAATTGTGTGTGTGTGTGAGAGAGAGAAGAGTGAGGCAGCCAGCACATTTACAACAGCAGTACTTACTCATTACAGTTTAGTGACGTATAGTTTTTTTTTTCATATATAAATCTCGTGGTTTTGGTTGATAGTTCTGCACATTATATGCATTCGTGTTAGCAGTATTCCAAAATAACTCAAATGGACAAAACCACTCTTGGTGAAATACTTTTAATTTTTACAAACAAGTTCGTCGAGCCATGTTCTTCATCCCGTCAACTTTATTACATGAAAAAACCTTTATTACAAGCATGTGAAGATCAGCAGTTCATAAACATCAAATTCCTCAATAACTAGTTTTGCTAACTACATTAGTTAATGATTTTTTTTTATTGCTTTGTGCATATTTGTGTTTACCTGTGCTTAACACTTCTTAACGGTTATATTCATTGGTGACAGCTGGCAGGCAGTACTTGTTTGAAAAGTTTTCAAAGAATTAACTGGAGAAGTTGAATTTAACACCAACCAATAACACAATGGACTTCCTACAATCAGTAAACATTCTGTTGCTAATTGTCAAGACAGAACTGAAACACATTAACAAAACTAAAGGGTCAAGTTAAAGTAAAGAGAAGTTATATTTTGGTCTAATCAAAGCAGGCACACAAGCTTATGTAAAAACAAACCCTTTGGTGAAATAAACATGCTCTCAGCAATAGTTATGTAGGCAGGAATCAAGAATTTCGCTTTTAAATGTGTTTATACCTTTGCCTTTTTTTTTTTATTCCATAGCTTAGTAAACTTTATAAAAGGGATGTTTACTATTGTATATGCACACGTTTTGCGTAGTATGCATTATCACAAATCGCTCTCTCACATAGAAAAGTTCATAGAAGCAGAAACACTTTTAAGGCAGTAGGTTTACAGAGGACAGTTATTGTTGACAATAAAGATGAAAAGTTGTAGATATGTGCAAGAACTGAAACTGCACAACCAAAGACAACCAACAGGAAAAATTTACATTATTTATTTTCTAGTGCTTTCCTTAAAATAGGTTCTTCATTAGCTCTGTTCCTGTAAAATACTAGGCACTAGAAGATTTGTGGTATTGCAAAGGTAAACAGGTCAATGCAAGTAATGATAATAAAGCTTAGTACAGCATGATCAACAAGCAGAAATTCTAATACATTTCCACTCCCACTAGCTCAGGAAAAAAATTACTTATTTTGGTGCTTGTAAGTCAAAGTGACTGAATCATTAGAGTGAAAATATTGTCATTTAGTGCAAAGCACTGGAAATACCCAGAGAATTCAGGTTTCAGCCATGTTCACTGCTTATCTGCAATATGTACATCAATGAATGTTTGGTGAAACAAATGGAATGTGTCAACAGCAGTATCTGAAAAGGTTTCGCATGTGAGATTTTCGTTGTCCGTGAAATACATATAGGGCCAGAGCAAGCTCTGTGGTGGATTTATTTCTGCACAATTGTCTTGCTGCATTAAGAAAGTTTTGAGCAGCACACACAAAAAACTGAACTATGCTAAATTATAAAACAAGAGAAGCTCATCTTTGCCTTCAGGTGTCACTACCATCCTGCTGCTAGGCATTTAAAGAGTTGCAGATCCTGACCACAGTCTTCAACACAGCTCATCAACTGACACGTTTAAACATTTCTTGCTCAGTAGACAAGTACACATGGTTTTCAATTATACAACCTTAATGGAACTGTCAACAGTTAAGTGCCCTTAAAAGAAGAAATGCTTGACCAAGTTTGACAAAATTAAAAGTTTTTATGCAACTGTAGTTTAACAATTAGTCCACAGACAACTAGTTCCCACTAAGCCTACATATTTCAGTATTTAAATTAAAGGACTCAAATAATGAAGGTGACGGAGAAGTTGCTACTGGTGTGGATAAATGAAAAACAACTGGAAACAAACCCATATCTTTACATTTGTTGTACAACAAAATACTGTAAATAATACAAAATAGTTACTGGTGGGTGCCACAACCAGTTAAATACATTTACACCATTTCTTATAGGTAACAAATGCTCGGCACTCAACCGGCTTTCCAGAACAGATTGTGGTCGAGTGCTGAGGTACCACAACATCTATATATATATATATATATGCTCAATATTGATGAAGTTTTGAGTGTGAGATTTTAAAACCACCTTGCAGTACCAATGAAAAACAAAAATACGATCTTTAAAAGATATAAAAAGATAAATATTTTCAAACTAACAACAAAGTAAAAAAGGTGAACAGTAAACAGATAATGGAAGGCTTGTCAGAAAGAATGGCAACAATAATCTGGAAGAGGAGTGAAGGAGCATGAAATGAGTACTAAAGACATACATAACAAACAGTCATGTCTTTAAAAATAAAATCAACATAAGAAGCCATGCAATGGGTGGTCACAATCTCATGTTACCATGTCCTACCCCTTTCAGTTTATGGCGTTCCCCTCCCCCAATTTTTTTCCTCCATCTGTCCAAGATGACACAAGATTAAGTGGCTCTGTCAGCTCTATTTAGTCAGTACCAGACATTCATTTTGTTTCATGTCAAAGCACAAGAATTTTAACACTAGCAAATATCCTTCGTAATTAAGGGATAATCATGTCTATTACAATTGTAAAATATCAAATACAAGAAAAATTTTTAGTATAAACTGTATAGACATTGCAATCCCATGATAATGGTGCAAAATTTCTTTCGTGGAGAAAGATTTGGTTGATCATCTCATCCTGTGCAGCCTGAAATATGGTTGGTCAAATTAATCCAAATTAAGCAATAAATACTCTTTTTTCTAGATCTGAAGTGCATGGAATCTTTGACATGTCAATAAAGTTCTGTTCCAAAAAGAATGTGAAAGTTATTATGACATTTTGTATGGAAGCACAACGCACAATCTTTGGTGCAGTGACCTAACTTTTGCAGACAGAAATATTGTTTCATCAATACAACTCTTGTTAGAGCGTGATGCTAAGAGTCATTGTAAGTTTAGCTTCCCGCAGATGCAAAATGTCAGGCATTTCAGACCTACCTTCACTGCGCATCAGGCTTTCTGTGACAGCTCATCAAAACTGTCTGAAGCAATTGCAGAAGTCTAAAACCAACACTTCTAATGCACAGTTCTAAAATCTAAGTAATTACAAGATGTGGCAGTAGAATAAATGGTCCAGAAAAAAATAAGAAAAAGTGGTGCAGACACAAAAGAATTCAAGAACATAGCAAATGGTGTTACATCTGCAATAATATAATAATGCAACTGAAACTCAACCGACCCCCATTATAAGCTCTTCTGAATAATGGCTGGTTTTCAAGCATACTTAACCTGTTTTCCAAATGAGCACTCAAATTTTACAACATAAACATTTAGGCTATTTACTGATACATGGGATATGGAGGACATCGCGAAGATGATAGTCACATCTGTGTTGTGATGGAAAGTTTTTAGTTTCATACTTTGATAAAAATAGCTTTATTTGTCAGGTATTTTTTACTTGTAAAAGGCCCATGATACTTTAGTATATGAATTTAGGGCACAAAACAGTTGAGAAGCCATTTAGAATGCCATCAACTACATTGCACATCAGCTACAAAGATACTTGACACCCTTACTTAACAGAGTGCCAAGTTGGATTTTTTTTTAAACCCCCCAACATTTTGATTTACTAATTCATGCCTGTTTGCTACAGTATGAACTAATGATCTGAATGCTAAGCAAGGGCACCAAAATTTCTTTTTAATATTTCTACTGTCAGAAATCCAAGATAGCAAGATTTTACTGGACGGTAAAACTACTTTTCTGGTAATCATGAAACGTTCATTTTCTTTGTTATTTGATAACAAAATATCTAATAATAGGTTTTCAATTGAAAGACTTTTCATAGATTACATTTACAATCAGAATATATCTAGCACCAAAAAAAAAGAAAAGAAAAAAAAACTGGATATTTATCTGCTGTGGTTCCTATGGGTTTGTGGAGAAACCTGGTATTTCCCTGGGTTTGTAGCAAGAGATATAATTCTAAAACATCATCATCCAACTTTTAATGCTCTTTTTCTCTTTTTTCCCACCCCCAACACACAAACACACACACACATGCAAAAACGGCGTGCGCACGCACACACAGATGTAAATATGCACACACATATCCAAAATCATTTAACAAAAAGAAAACCCAATCTATTTCCTGTAACAACAAACAATCTTCTTACAATTGTGCATTAGGTAAATTTTTTAAAAAAACCATCATCCCAAAAGACCACATGGGATCAAGTCCCATAGTTTGTCTAACATGCTTACTTAAACATCAGACCCAAAGTTATAAACTAAATTTATCATCTCCCTTGGCAATATCCTCCTCAACTCCAGTAACCCTGTGATATGAACAACTGGGCAAACTTCACCCCGCTAGTTGTCTAATCAGTGTTCTAAACTGGTAAGAAAGTAGTGCAGGGCTTTATGAAAAAGCTTAGTATGGTCAGCATCAGTAAGATAACAGGCATGAGTGCCATCTGGAATGGCAGCAATAGTGGATTTAGGAAGATGTTGAAAGTTCTCTTTGCTTTTCACTCCTGTTTCATCTTTCATGCCATATACAACGAGAGTGGGAAGCTGTAGGAAACATCAGATCATTGGTAAATGGTTAGTGAATCTGATAATGCTTTTTGAGAAATGCTTGTGCAGTAAAACATCACATAAAACAATACTATAGTAATCTCTGTACTATTCATAAGAATCTATGGATGGATTACAATAATTTGTAAACTGACTACAGTAATCTGTAAACTAACTATAATAATCTACAACTGTACACTTGACAAATGGACAACAAAAACAAAGGATAAATTATCCAACCACAAAACATTTTAAGGACGTTTTACAGAAATGCTTCAAACTTTCATGTATTCCTTAATAATAAACCAGAGTTTTCAACTATTACTAGGCTCTAAATGTTTACTGTATCACAAAAGTTGGCAAACTACTACAATGGTCAGTGAGAAAGAATCATGTCCACTTCAGCTGATCACGAAAGTTAAGGTGTTATATATAGTTTCTCTATACGGGACATTTGTTCTTACCCTCCCTTGAAGGGACTTAACCAGAGAGAGAGTCAAACTAACTGAATTTATCAACAGACTGGTCTTTTGTTGTTGCTGTTCCTGCACATCTGTTCTACTGTCCTTCAAGTTCAAATAATCTAGCTGTTTATGAACTTTCTTAAGCCTAGGATTTAGGAAGATAATGATTCTTTCAAAATCTTCATTTCATAATATATGAATGTGTGGAAAAACAGCCTCAGCACTATTCTAGAAAATGTTATTCCCCAAAACCTCCAAATCCTAAACCAGCATGCAGTTACACATCCCTGTGGGTCAAAAGAAAAGGAGCAGAAATATTAGAATCCATCTAAATAAGTAGCTTACCTTACTCGTTGGATACTTGTCAAGGAACTCCCCGGAGTTTACTGGTGCTATAGGGACGAAACCCACCGCTCTTTCTAGCGATTTTGATGGATCATTGAAAAGGTATGGGAGGGCAAACTTTCCGCTCATGGAAGGGCTTATGATAACAGGCTTGATCTTAAGCTGTCCTATCAGTGCTTCCATGAATTCGGCTCGGTCATTCTCCACTGTCGTGTCTCTACTGTTGCCAAATCCTGTGGTACACCAATATTTTTTTTTATTTGCTATACTTTATACATATGTGAAATGTTGTCACTTTTATCAGCAAAAAAACTAGAAACTAGAATGTGAAAGTGCCAAGAATATCTTGGGAAAATTCTTGATGCTAATCCTTGAATAAAGAGTTAAAAAGAATGTCTTGCCTGGAAGATCTATTGCTATTGCTCGGAACCCCCAAAAAGCAAGGAACTGAAGTGTAGAAATCTTCATCCAATCCTCGGAAGTGAATGACTGTCCATGAAGTAAGAGCACTGTCAGTGTGGGAGTGCCTGATGTTGGTCCAGTTTCACGAAAAAAAATTTTATGAACCTGCAGAAAAGCAAATATGTTAGCAGTTTTTGTTCTCCTTTCTATTCAATAATGGCCCTAGAAGTTTTCTGCTATCAACCAATTCAGTCTACTGCATGTAGTTAACATAGATTTTAAAATCTACTTCTTATTGCCATGTGACCTCCTTCACTGACTACACCAACCTACAACCGATGGGGGCAACAGGCTATGATATCTATTCAATAGTCCATGGAAAAACTGGCATGGTACAGTAAGTCTATGATTTTTTTGTGTGTTATAAAGAGAATCAGCATTCTTTATTAATCTGTATTCTCTGCCATGCATCCGTTTCAGCTTTGTAGTTAACTCATTCAGCAAGGACGAATCCACGCAATTGAGCTGTAGCTATGAAGAGGTTTGCATCTGTGAGTGTAAAGTGGATAGGAAGTGTTAATAACCATTACATTTTTAACACTGAGATATCTGATCAAACTTAATATTAATAATAATTGAGAATTTATAAAGCGCAGTATCTCAGCCAAAGGCATACTCATAAATATGTAGAACGAAGAACAACGCAAAGACTTGCTGTAAAGGACAATCACTGCAGATTTAACGGCAACGACTCCAGAGAATAAAGGTTGGTGACACTTACTCTGTTTATACAAAACTTAAGGGAGAGCAGAGGTATCAAAGAGTAGAGATGCCCTTACTGCAATGAAAGGAGCTGAATAAATATTTAAAACAAAAAATTAAATGATGAAGGAACTGATTCACTCACTGTTCCTTTCATCTCCACGTCTACTTTATTTTCCTTGATAATGATTGCTTTCAGCACATCATCTTTTGGAACAGGATAATCAGGAAGATGCTGTGCGTCAATTTCTTTTCCCTCAGGACCTTTTCAAAACAAGAAAAAAAACACATATAAATACATGCTCACCCACCCAACTGCCACACACACACACACTTGCAGCTCCCAACCAAATGAATATCCTCATAGGCACATACAGACACAGAGATACACACATGTTCATGAAGGTTGTATGCACTCACAAACTGTAAAAAAAAAAAAAAAATGTGTAAAAACTTGGCGCTCTTAAGAAGCAGGTTCTCAGTTACACAGCCAGAATCTTTGAAACCATATTTTCTTAAAACATTTGCTCAATTTACTCATGGACCCAACCTAAGCAAGAAAGGATTTCAAGATAATGACTATACATTTGTCCATTTTCAAAGGGATTAACTAATGTGATGCCTTCTCACAAAGCACATGCTTACTCACACCCCAAACCTATACACACAACACCCCTACAGTTACATGCACAGAGCAAAATAAGTGTTAAGACAGCACATACCTTCATTAAGAGAATCTGTAGCTACCATATTGTTGGACCTTGAGAAAGGCAGCCATCCTGCTTTGTAGATAATAATGCCACCAGCTACAAGAGCAATCAAGCCAAAAGCCACTGGCTTGTTGAGAGTAAGACCCGAGGGAGCCATTTTGTCCTCATGTATGTACACTGAGCAAATGGCCTTGTCTATATGGTTTACCTCTAGAGACCTGCCCTGTTAATATGACACCAATAATGAAAATGTTAACTTGTTTTGTAGCTTCTTCTCCTTTAATCTGAGATTTTATTTAGGGCATGATAGCTTAGCATACACATAGTTGTCACTTTTCTCTTACTGCCTTGCGAGTTTGTATGAATGTGTGTGTGTACATATAATAGGCCTATAAATTATAGAGTGAATATTTCTACTATGTGTAGCAATGCATATGTGCTCCATTCACACGCAAGGCTAAAGTTTCAGTTAATCGCTCTTAAAACAATTAATCTCATTAAGAGCTTACAGTCTTGACAAGACATTAATCCAATGTGCTCAACTAAAGTCCAGCAATACACAATTCCTTATTAATTCCAACATTTTCAGTGAGTTTGCTATTGAATGCTTACATAATCCTTCTTCTCTTCACACTGAGTCCTTCGCATGCGTATAAAAACCATTTAAAATGACCGTTCATACACGTCTTTCCTTCGTCCTTAACCGAGCTCGGACCAAAGCCGTCACTGTGATGAAGCGACACGTAGTAGGTCCTCTCAAACTGAACGCCACTATCGATTTCTATTCATGCTCGATGTTTACCTTTACCAGCAGTGTAGTAGTCCTGAAACCGCTTTGTCCCTAAATATATAATAATGTTTCGTGATTTAGTACAGAGCCTGGCTTCGTGCACTCACCTGATTAATATCTTGGGTTCTTGTTGTGCTTCTACTCGATGATTGTTTTGCTTCTTCGCATTCAACCGGAAAATATTCTCAAGAGTAAGCTCCCCTACATCATACAGCCCGCGTAACAAACAAGTTTTACTGCATGCATGACCAAGCACGACAACTTAACACATTTTGCTATTATATATAATAGTATATAGCTCCCCAGTAAAGTGTTCAACAACGTTTCTGTAGACACGTGCGCGCGTGTGTGTTTGAGAGTGAGAATGGTGGAAATCAGAAAAAGATGTGCATGCGTGGTGGAGAATTGGGAAATTACTGTAGATGAGATCGACACTGTCACAAAATATGAATTCAAAAGTAGTCAAACGATATCGTATTTTAAGAAAAACTAATACACCGAGATAAGTTAATTGTAAAACTGTCAAATCATAAGAGACACGTCGCGAGCGCGCGCACACGTACACAATATATATATATATATATTTTTTTTTTTACTCTGTGTACGATCTCTTACCATAGTTTAATTATTATTAATGAACAATTATTAATCCGTGTGTAGCATGTCATAAGGAATGTTTTAATTAAAAGATTAGGATTGTTGCTATTCTATTGCTATCAATTTTTGTTTAATCATCATCCCCCTGCTGCACACAGCTTCTTCTGTACATAGATCGAGATATATAAATATATGGGCGGTACGTGCATGTTGGTTGACCTAAATAAACCGATTTCTTTGGTTTACTTGTGAAGGCAATTAAACTGTGAAGCCAAACTGTGAGGACAATATCTTGGTTTCAGTTCCCCGACAGGTGGCTGTTAGGGCTGGTTTCAAGTCCGTTCACACCAGTTTTCTACAGGAGCTGGTTTCTACCACAGCCCACAGGCAAACTATATAATTTAATTAGGGCGCATAGCCGCTGCATGGTGGGTCTTGGAGATTATCTGTGTTTTTGTTTTTACATATTTTTTTAAAATTAATTTCACATCTAAATATAGCGTCATTAAATCATAAGGTCAGCCTTCCTAATGACGGGAAAATATCGTACCGTTCAATCAACAGTACATTAACCTGCTATAAAGACTATACAATAATTCACATAAAACATTTAAAATCCTTTCTTAAGCTTGTTAAAAATAACATAAGAGACCATCTGGAAATATACCTTATAAACAAATTTCATAATAAGATCGACGTGTGATTTATTATGGAAACCGCACTCCAAACTACTGTTATAAAGACGATTAAATCAAAGATGGGAACGCCAGTCTTCCTCTTTCTCCGTTTGAACTACTGCTCCACAGACAGCTGATGCCATGAAAGTTAACTGCAATTGTCTTCATCTTTCTCTCTCCTTTTTTGTTCTCTCTCGCCTTTTCCCATGTCTTTCCTTCTCTTCCTATTTCCTTGTATTTAAGGGGTGTGTTGGAGAAAGGTTAGAAAGATACACTGAATGGTGTGAATAACAATTACTTGAACAAATAAATAAAAATTGTCTCCTATCCAGAAATTCACTTTTCACGTAAAAAAAAAAAGATTCGTGATCCTTTTCCTCTTGTTCCTTGTAATAAATCTGCTTTCACGCTGCACTTGAAGTACAAATTTTGAAAACATTTTAGGCAATATATGTATGCCTATAGTTCTACCAGGAGTCGAACTATATGCAGTTGTCTGGAATACAGAGTTGCGGCCTGCTTTTTTTTTTAACTTTAAGCAACGAGTGATGCTAATAAAAATATCCTTCTGGATATATACATATATCTGCTACCTATTTATCTACAAACATTGAAATAAGATACATTTAGCTATATTCAGCTTAGCCATCTTTTCTCACTAAGAATTTATATAACGCATTTTAGGCTTACATAATCTTAGTGATGATTGTCGCGGTTTGACTCGCGAGCACACACAAAGCAGAAAGTCTTCCCAAGCCTAAAAATAAATCCTAGAGAACATAAAATAAATTACGTGTAATTGTTGAATCTTTTATCGTTACTTTGTGTGGGTGTGGCCGCAACCCTTGAATTTCGCCTCGGGCACAACATAACTTGGCACTGGTACCATGTCCCACGTCGTCAGTCAAAGAAAGAAGCCAGCATCGTAGAGGATGGTTCCATCGGGAAGTATAAATCACAGGTGGATGATCGTCTTTGCGGCAGACAGATAAGTGTTGTCTCCACATAGCAGGTAACAGTTGTCTTTCCTTTCTGTGGCCATCTGCTCAGTCAACCAAAATGGCCGCTGAATCGGACTTCAACACGTCTGGAAAGAAAAGACGTTATCTCGACAACGCAGAAGAAAAATTTCATGTTAGTTCCTCTAAAATGAGCAAAGACAGGGAGTCTCAGGCAGCTATAACCCCACCAACGTCGACTGCAGGTTGTGGTTGTTTGTCATCCACACCGACTACTTTTTTGGGATCAGTGAAGTCAGCAGTGCCGTGTTTGGATCCCGAGAGCCGAAAGGACGACATCATGTTGTCGCCGATCTTAGCTGGGGCGCAGGCTGATTTCATGGAGAGTTCATCTGCCGTGTGCTCCGAGGAGGCAGTGTTTGGGGAGAAACTATACCAGCAGGAATCGTGTGCGCCACAAACATTTGGAAATTCGTACAAGTGGGTAAGACTGATCATTAACGGGATTTGTTTTCAATCAGTCATAGGTTTGGCTGTATCTCTCACTTCCTTGACTAATTGCCAGCTAACCATTGCTCAGTACATCTCTCACACACGTTCACTAAGGCATAAACTGTCTCAGACAAAATCATGTTGGTGTAGACTATACGTATCTTCTTCTGATCCCTGATGGTGAAGAGACGAAAATTTTCGGTCAAAAATGTGCGCGGAAAAATATGATTGGGCTTTTGATGAGTATGCGTGTCGTATTTTGAGGATAGCATAATAATAAACCACCTACAACAACAGCCAACAACTTATACAATATAGTACAATACGTCTTTATTGTCTACTTCTGTCCACAACAGAGATAGACATTTTCCTTGTAGTAATAAGAGACACACTATCGCTCTCTCAAACCCTCCTCCCCTCTCCGGTGACGATTATGAGAAGCACACGATGATTATATTTGCCACCTATAGTAGGGTAGCGGCACATTCACCTATACCGAGTCCTGTCGCTTCATGCGAGGGGAGGGGGGGAGGCAGTCATCTCAATCATACATAATCCACAGCAGCGTGTACATGGCGACAATTCGACAAAAGTATTTCGACTGGACGTCTGTCTCCGACGTAGGTTTACGTTCGTGTGTAGACTTTTCTGCGTTGGAAGTCCTGCCACATGCGCCTCTGGTCTGTCGATACATGGGTCACCCTAAGCAATAAATCTCGTCACCACCCTCCCGCCCCCGAAAACAAATATTTTTGTTACCCCATTAATCAAAATGCGTTTAAAGAATAAAAAGAGGCTTTGACTGGTATAGAAGGCTGTTAAGGGGGAAAAACCTTCACCTTGATTAGTTTTATTAGAGTTGATCACCATTTCTTCACATCCATACCAGCATGTCACAATAGGGAGTTTACGTTGTAGAGTATAGGCCAGAAAGAACGACCCAAACATAGCCTGACCACGCCGTGGAACATGGTCCTACCACGTGACTTGACCAGTTGTGACGAGAATCTCATGTCAGGCGGTCTGCACGTGCGGACGACCTTTCTTGCGGGCTGAGCTGGGCGTGAATTTTCTCTCACACAACTCGAACCGGGCAGGGCGCTTACAGACAGGTATGTCCACGCGCAAGACGTTTATGATATCCGTGTATTGTCGCTTTTGTAATCCCCCACTTTGCCAACTGTTACCGGGATTTGTAACTGTCAAAGCCCTGTGGGTTTCTTGTGGCTCGCTGTTCTTGCCCTGTAGAAAACGGCTGGGGGTGGGATGTGATTTTTCTGTGAAGTTGCAAATCTTAGCGCTGCGTTGACCTCGCAAGTTCACATACACGAGCAGATAGAGTTTGTATGATGTGAACATGTACCGGAAGAAGATTTAAACTAAGGAGGATTATTTTTTCTCCTTTTAATTCTTAATTCCGAATTGTTTCATGACAAGGAAAGATAAACACAGCAGGTTTTGGTAGTAAACGATTTTGTTGAGCTACAAGACTTTAGTATGGCGGAATCAGAACGGGTGGAAAATGGAATAATGAGCGATTCATAAATAAATTTGTTGTCAGGGTAGTGGGCTGCGGAATCTACTTGATGCTAACCCTTCACAATTTTTGTCACAGCCATTAGAAACTCACCGCATTCTTACTGCCCCTCACCAGTTCATTGTCTGTACTCTTAGTAACGATGTAATTTGGAAGAACCGACTTATCCTGCGCTTTTACAATAAAGACTTCAAAATAAGTGACACAAAAAAGAAATCGCCAATGTCGACGGTGTTCGTGACATCAACGACTGCATTCGGTACAACCACGGACGTGTAATACAAGTTCATAGTACAACGCACTACATAATAGAGTGAATGTGTTGCCAGCAGCTCCGACACAGAGCGCGCCAGGAGCCCACGATCAACCTCGAAAACACAGATTGGAGCACGTCTTGCACGTGCCGATAGAACAGG
Source organism: Marisa cornuarietis (assembly GCA_004794655.1). Taxonomy (NCBI): domain Eukaryota; kingdom Metazoa; phylum Mollusca; class Gastropoda; order Architaenioglossa; family Ampullariidae; genus Marisa; species Marisa cornuarietis. The sequence goes on from SMMW01000572.1 coordinate 2,045,661, forward strand.
ACCTTTTGTCACTGTGTATGTGTGTGTTTTGTGTTTGCGAAGTGTTGCTACTCACTGTGGCAGTCTTTCCTCTCAGCCTTTACGATAACCTGTTCTTTTTCACCTATTGACTGCCATTTTAATATGAAACGTCTGTTTAACAAAAAGCTTATAAAACCCCAAGTAAATGACAACAAAACGACAGGACGCTGGCTAGAATTTAATGGCTTCTTTCCACATCCCTTCCTGGTGTTGTTGTAATGGGCTGGCACTGTACAGCCTAAACACCGGCATTGATGATACGTTGATGAACTCTTGCTTCCGAGAGACCAAATCCTGTTATATGGGAAACATGTACATTACTTGCACTTCGCTGTGACTTTGATTTAGGGTAGTGAACACGCATGAATGCAACTGGACTACAGAGAAAGATGTCATTTGTTTATTTGCTCGTTTACTTGGTTGCTTCGTAACGTGTATGCGAACTGTGTGTGTCTGTCGCACGCTATTCATTTGTTTCTTTCTTTGGCGATTTGGGGTTCGTTACAGAACACCGAACAAACTGATGCAAGACCTCGCCGAGAGCTCCAAGACACCATGATCATGACATCCGGCGTATCCAAGGAAACGCGCTCACTTCTCATTACAGCGGAGAACTGTAATGGAGGGCTGAGGCAAAGCATCGAACAGGTAGGTTATCCCTCACCGTCCAAAGCTTACGAAGTGTTTGAAAAATACAAATCCTTTTTTTCACCACCCTGTAAGATAAATCCTGCTACACATAAGATCTAAACTTGACGGTAACAAACAAACGTGTTTTTACACTGCTGCTGCCGGCAGATTTCGGCCACTTTGTTAAGGGCTGATTTGTCATTTCTAATTTGTCCTTTCTGGTTTATCAGTTTATGCGCTGTTAAGGGTTGCTTTGTCAATTCTGATGATTCGTCATCTTTGGTTTGTCGATTTATGTCCCTGACAGCAAAGAGAATACAAAGAGCAACCACTGTTATATGCGGCGGTCAGGGCACGCTCGGTCATTCCCCCTTTAGGGAAGTAAACATCGCTATCCACGGGCGCACTCGCCTTTGTTCTGACCATCGTGTACTGGCAACACACACACACACACACACACACACACACACTATCAGAGCTTGAAAACATATTTCAAAGGTGCAGCTTCTCAAATTTAGAAGACAAGAAAAAAAAAATAAAATGAAACGTTTCAAGTACACATTAGCATAGGTTTTGCAAGTAACTCAAACTGGACAGATTTTTTTTCACACGAAGAGATTATGGTTTTTTGCATATCTAAAACCTCTTTACACCCAGTGCCTTTGCAAACATATAAAACATGTACACGTATATTTACAGATGTTGCAGTTTTAACATTTCTCTATTTTTCATTGCGGACGCTACAGAAAAGTGTCTATTTTTTTCTTTCAGTGCAAAATGAGGCCGTATATTCAAAACAATTGAATAACAAGACTGTCTGGTTTGCATTTGCTGGAGGGACACATGAGCGAACTCGATTTCTGTTCAAAACGTTCCAGAAATCGAACTCACTCGGTCCATGTGGAGGAATTGTTCAGATTTGCTGAATATAATTTCAAGTTCCTCCACAAACACCACCAGCTGACATGTTGGGACTACTAGCCCATAGTTAGCATGAGGTACCTGCTTAATTGACAACTGGGTCTACCGTACACTTCCTTCTTACTTTCCCGTAATAATTTCTTTACATTCTGGACACAAGTTCCTTTGTACCTTTTTGGCGATATAACCAGCAATGTAAGTTAAAATATTGTTCTCAAGAATGAATAGTTCCTCGGCAGAGTTGGTCAAAGCATGCTGGGGGATTTCACATCTTTCTCTTTGCTCACACCTGGCATCAGAAATCGCTGGAGTGCGCTGAGTACTGATGTTGCTAAGCGTCAAGAGAAAGTCATCTCTGTCTTACATGCAGTTACTTCTTTCACTTCATGATGAGAACAACCACCATTACCTGGCACAGAAAGAACCGAAATCGCTGGAGACTTGGACTATCTCCATGTCCTTTTCCTCGTGTTAGAGAAAAAGAGTGGTTTTAGTCTGCTATTGTGGAAAAATTTAATCTCTTCCGTTTTGCGAAAATCGTCCCAGTGTTGAAGCAGCCTTTGTATAGCAAATTTCCATCCAATCATACTTGATGAATTGCTTTTAAGTCACGCATCGTTTGGCTTTTAAACTTGCTAAGTCTGATGAATGCATTAAACAGTTGATCAGTGGGTCTCAGAGGCCTCTTCTGATACCACTCCTAAAGCTATCATCGTTGATATGTCAGCTGCAACGCTGTGCGACAGAACCTGAGAGGCAATCTTTTGGTAACTTAAGGTGCTTTTCTGAGGCATAGAGCTGTTCGGATACAGTTCTTTCTATCCATCCTGAAAAAAAATTGTTTCGGTGGATTCGGTACATCAAAGATGGTTGGAACTGTACACTTCTGCACCCACTTCTTACATCTATGAAAATGACAACACAAGACTAGTGAAGCTACTAAGCAGCAGCGTATGTGGCAAAACCGAAAATAAATACGACTTGTTAAATCTTGTGAAAAGCTGTTAAGTCACATCTCTTCATCTTTCAGAATAGAGAACAATCGGAAAGCTTTAGTTCGAGAGTTTTGACGACGGCGCACCGCACCCTGACCCACCAGCAGGCCTCCTCGTGCAAACACCGATCGTCGGTACAGGGAAGCGTGGTCACGATCACATACGCGGCTTCACTTTCCCTCCTAAGTGGTGGCTCTTGGTATAGGGTCTCCTTCCCCCTTTGCCGTGATATAGCCGTAGCTGCTGGCACGGCGTAAAACACAACCAACCAATCTCCCTCCCGCTTTCATCCCTGTCAACATTTTTGCCCGCTCCCTCGAGGTTGTTACAATCCGGATCAGCGAGTCTTCGCCAGCGGCAAGGTCACCAGTTTCATCTCTCTTTACGTTTCAGGTGGTGTCGGACCACGAGCTGTTAGTCTCGTGTCCCAGCGAGGCGCTCGTCATCTGCAACGAGCGCGTGTTCCAGCTGGTGTGGGTGCAGCTGCCCAACCCCCCATCGGAGGACTACCTTAGCGTGATCACCGCCATCAGGTACGTACCCGGCGACCCAAAAGACGACGTCCTCGTTAAGGCAGACCCTGACCGGACTTATTTCACCCCCTACCCTCCACGGCCCAGCTCCTACCTTCAAGAACATACCATACCTTTGTCTCCTGCCATATTGTGAGTGTGTGTGTGTGCGCGCGCGCGCGCTTGAGTACTGTAGCAAAAGTGGGCATTGTAAAATACCTTCATAATAACAATGTATTATTATTAGCTACATTTCTTGTTGACGCACATTCATTGGTGTATAGTACAAGGTGAGGACTGTAAAATATTCCATTTTGGTATTACCTCCCTTGTGGGGAATAAATTTCCTGTGGTTGACAAAGGATTCTCTTTCCACAGGTATTCCAGTAAATGCAACAGAAAGACTATCATCTTAGGCGTAACCAGTGGACATCCAGAAAGTATGTCAACAGATACATGCATCAGTTTGTGTGCGCGTCAATTTTTATTTGTGTATGTCCGTTGGTACTGTAAAATGTTCGCTTTCAGCGCCATATTTATGGAACAATATTTGCAACGAAGTAAGTTTTGTATGTCGTCATACTTGAGTATTCTTGAGAACACATCAGACATCACTCCGATGAAGACTTCTAGAACGCTGGCAGAGATGCTGGAGGTTCGATATCTGTAGTGTTGTGATTTGGTGAATCCCGGAGGAACTTTAACATAAACCACCACCAAACATACTCAAAATAAGATTATTTATTAAACGTTATTTTGGCTTATGCGTGATGAAACAAACGAGATGATTAAAAAAAAGACTTCGCAATATATTGATGCACGATTGTACGCTTCAAAGTCGCTTAAACCTGCATATTTTCGGTGTGTACGCGTGTGAATGTGTATGCGTCCTTTCTTCCTGCCTGCCTGGTTGTGTCTTTTGTCAGTCGATCTTCATCTTCACGGCGTGGATGAGATTTTGCTGGAACCTGTGTCAATGGCGACAATTCGACAAAAGTATTTCGACTGGACGTCTGTCAAGCTCATACCATGTACGCATTCTCTTGTTTCTTTTTTAATACTTGAGAAATATAAATCATTCTGGAATAGTCTTAATATGTGGGATTTTCTCCCTTTGTTCTTTTTTTTTGGGGGGGGGGGTATACTTCTACATATTATAAAAAAATATTGCAGTGTCGCGTGATGAAATGCTGCTTTTTTCCCATTTTGTATAATTAGTGATCTCCCTTTTCTAAACTTTTTGTTACTGCTTGTTGTAGTGTCCGACAGCGAACTAATTAAGCTTACGAAAAAGAATCCTTCTTGTAGATTTCACAGCTGTAGTAAGCCACACATTCTATACACCACAGTGGGATTTGTGCCAAGAGTACATTTGTGCCAGGACAGAGGAAATGTCACCAGTCATAATATGCGATGTAAACATAACTCCCCGATCGCAATAATGTGCTATATGCCGCTCACTTTATCTATTATGTAACTGTTTGGCATATAGTTACTCAACTGTCACTTAAAACAAACGTTAAACATAATCATAAATATGTTCCCTGGTTAAGAAGCCTCTCAGGCACTGGCACCAGGATCCGTATTCATAGTCTTTTGGCGATGGCAACACGAGAATTAAAACTCTACTTATTTTTAGACCATGGTTGCCTAGCAACAGTCGTCTGCTTGCAGATCACGACATTGGACTGAAGGAGGGGGCCATAGCGCCCGCCACGCCAGAGTCGAGCGTCAGCACGGAGTCGACCAGCATTGAGATCAGGTACAGCGGTCAGAAAGCTTGGAGAGACAGGAAAGACAAACGGCAGTATTCGGGAGTGGGAAGAGCTGGCTGATATTTGCGTATATTTGTGCTGAGCGTGGTATGGTTAGGGAAGGAGACGGCGGCATGCTTAGGTGCTTGGCGTTGCTTTAAATAGAAACAAAATGCTTTTAGTTTTCAAAAGTCAAGCACAGGTCGCTCGTAGAATACTAATTAATTTCAGCAGTGGCTTTCCATTCATTATTTGCTAAACATGGAAAGATAGGTTTGGCTATGTCCGGGGCTGTCAAGTCGCTACAGACAAAATGTTGTTGCAGCTTGTCCTCTCTGGCCTCGGTCGTCACGAACGACAGTGGTATCCAAGGCGACACAGACATGGTGGACCTCAAACCACCCCCTGCTTTTCTGTTTCCGTCCCAGCAGGGTCAGTCACAGCCCACGGCGCTGGCCACTAAAGACTCCAAGTTCGGGTGAGTTTGGCAGGAGACGAAGGTTGTGACCCCTGTGGTCAGTAAGGGAGTATCTATGTGGTTTTCAAATTAACCTTTCTTTGCCTCATCTTCACTGAGAGATCTTGCTTCAGTACTTTGATGCTGCGTTTTTGTGGCTTTGTATATTTGTTGATATATTTTGCTGTGTATGTTCTTATTCTGATTCTGTGTATTTGACTTTTTCTAAAGCGTATGCCTATTGTAAAAGTGGAGATAAGCTTTATTAAGTTATTATAAAGCTCCATTCACACGTCTTCAATAATTCAAGCACTTGGCGCGAGATGACAGCAGGTTCGTTTGTCTGTAGTGTGCGCATTTGGCGCAGCGAATCTGTTCAATACACGTTGAATTTTATAGTTTCGTGATGTCAGCCCCATTGCAGAAAGGGGCGATAATTTGTAGATAAGGTCTGGCGGGCCCGATTGTTTTGTTAGGTCTGTTTCAGGGTCAGCGTGCCAGCTCAAGTCAGCGACCCCTCAACCCCACCCTCTTGGTGCCGCATGGAACACGCCACAAAAGAGAAGCACCGCAGGTGAACCAGAGAAGTACTTGACTCCCAGACGGAACCCTCTCATAACACTTCCCGAACTTTTTCTTATTATTCATTTTTACGAGATCCGATGGAAGGCGTACAATAATGAGCTCAAATATGCTAAGTTTCAATTTAATTGAGAGGTGCTAATCGGGAAACTTATGACTTCACCATGGTAAAGTATGTAACAAACCTCAGCATTTCGCATTGTTCCACCATCGATCTTATAAAATGGTGATTCCGAGCTCAGTTCCACGCAGTCTTCTTAAAGGAAAACCTAAGTGCAAAATTAGTTTGAAATGAGTGTGTTTAGTTTATTGCAATTCCCTGAATCAGAGAAATTTGATCCTTTTATCGAGGTGCAAGCCATCGAACATCGAGATACCGGAAAATTCATCAGTGCACACAAAAATAGTCTCGGGGTGATTGTGAAACGCTCCATTAGCACATTCTAGAATCTCTTGAACCGGTTGTGGTCTTCAGCAAAGTCAGTAATTAGAATTTAGGACAATCCACGCTTTCTTTTCTAAAATTTAATAATTCATAACGCCTTTTGACGATAACACTATGTTCTGTTCAACTTGCCCGCAACTTCATGCAGCCTTGTGGGCTTAATTCCGTCTGACGGGTAAGCCTTTAAATCCTTGTGCGCATAGTCGTCCTAAAAACTTTCTGAACAGCCACTCCTGACCTGTGGAAGAGACAGACTGTAAAACGTGGTTCAAACAGTTCGTCTCAAGTCCACAGGGAACGGATCAAGGACAGCTGCGACCAGCTGAGGGTCCTCCTGCCGTACGTCCGCGGCCGCAAGACGGACATGGCCTCCATTTTGGAGATGACCGTCGACTACCTCAAGATCGTCAACTCCAAGCTGCCCCACGAGTTCCACTCTCATGTAAGAAGATACTTTAGATTCTCTCTCTCTCTCTTGTTCTTTACTTTTTAATTTTGCTGGGGATGTTGGTGCTTGGGAGGGGTTTCATCGTCGTCGTACTCATTATTCATCCATTGATTAAAATTGACTGATAGTCAAGCTGCCCCACAGGCACCGGTCGACGGAGAGGTGGGGACCTGGCTAGACGCAGCAGCTGACATGGCTCCCCACGTAGGTCGGTCTTGCGCAGGTCAACGACCAGTTCACTCCTTCAGTCCTTTATTACCCCTCCCAACAAAGGAAAAATGTTTTCACTGCCTTGTGGGGAAATCTGGGAAAGTTAAAGGCTAAGGGAGTAAACACCATACTGAAGAGGTAATTCTAGGCTGCGGCCTTGCGGGATTCCCGCAAAATTTCGATGAGGGGCGCATAGTCTGAAAGTCAGCGCGACCATGCGCCCGCAAAAATACTGTGGCTGGCGCGCTTTTGAACACGCGATGCGGCACTTCAAAAAATAATTGTTGTCATTCTTCGCGCTGGTTTGAAACCGACCCACTGGAATCGATACTAATGACTGGACAGTTTTCAAACTGACCAGTTGTTAGCCATCTGATGTAACCTGCTCCAAATTTCGCGCCAGGAAGTAAATTGTTGACGCGCCCACAGCGAAAACATTTGGGACAGGAGAGATCAAAGGGTATTGGAAGCAAGCCAGTTGAAAACGAAGTGACCGCGACTGTCAACTCTGACTTTTAGTTCACGACCAGAGCAGCAGAAGATGCTCTGGAAAGTAGAAATCGACAAGGACAGAAAGAAACAGAAACTCGTCAGAGTGTGCCGCACACATTGTTGGAACTGATCATGTAGACAACGAAATAGACAAATTGAGACAGAGACCGCACGTAAAAAACCACGCATCCAGAGAACCTGTCAGTGTGAATGGCTGAAGAAATGGCCTTGGCTAATGAACGAGGAGGAAGGCATGAGATGTAAAGTTGCCTAAAACAATCAGAATAACGCGTTTACAACCCCGGGTGTGTTAAGTACCAAACGAGGACGCTGCAGAGACATTCAGACTTCCGACCACAGGCACTCTTTGGAGGCTGAAATTCTTCAGAAAGATTTCAAGTTTCAAACTATTTTCAATTCTAATTTATTTCTGTCCTCATGACCTTTTCGGAACTTATGCCGGCGGTATTATATAACACTTAGAAATAACGTGTTGCGAACTTGATACAACGACACAGGACATAGAAGCTATCAGGTTTGCTTTTGCGACAATCTGTGCAAGAACATTAATGACAGGTTCCCAAAAGATGCAGGTGATGTTGCCTCTGCATTTTCAGTTCTTTTCGTGCGCCCCATCTTTTTCCTGTCTGCAGAAGACAGAACACCCTATGGAGACTTAAATATCTTAACAGATTGATTTTGAAAACCAGCACAAGTGGGCAGAAAATTCAGTAAAATCTTGCTTGACAAGCAGCATGTTTAGAGGAATGGATTGTGGTCAAAGAAACTGTAACGCAGAATGCATATCGGAGAGATTCCACTAGCTGTTTAAACTGTTATTTGACTTTCACAGGAATTCATTTTTCAATTTGCTGGTTCTTGGAAAGCTGTGCCTCCTTATGCTATACTACAATGCAGGCTGTGAGAGGGGGCTTCAACCATCAAAACGTATTAAGTCTTCTCGTAGAAGTTGCTCGAGGAGAAACATTTAAAACCCTGCACTAATGAGACAAATGAAAAGTCTAAACATTAGCTCATAGCCCAATGAGATAGATACAAAGACTAATTGGTTTGCAAATTTAGGATGCTATGATCACACTGATGATGATGATGAAAGATAATTTATCGATATAAAAGGAAGAGATATCTATGTGATTAATCTTCAATTTCTTGTGATATAATAAAATTTCTTGTGATTAATAAAGTGTTTTGTTGTATACCAAATATTTATCGGAAAAAGCAGTGAAAATGTGTTTGTTTCGATGGGCCCCTTGTTTCATTTGAAGGCCCCCTTTTTTTCCATCGAGAGGGCCCCAGGGCCCCTCTTTTTGAAATCCTAGAATTACCTCTGATACTGCAAATCGAGAACGGCAACGGCTGTCTCCAGATGGTCTGGTTAACAACCTAATCGACTACCTACTGCCCTCCAAGGTGTTTCAGATTTAGCATCAGCAAGGCCAAAATAAGGACCTCAGACAGCAAGGTTTAAAAGAACTTCCCTCCTGTCACATTACCTCGGGTATTTCAGTGCCCTCTCGATGAGCAATAGATAAAAGAAATCGAAGTAAAAAGTAGTCAGAAACTACACGGAAATGCACAGGCCTGCATCTGGCCATGTTCATGTAGCGTGCTCCTACTAGCATACCGTTAAATGCTTACAGCCTCAGAAGCACTTGTCACGATGTAGATCCTGGGTCCTAGGTGCTGGACATGATGACCAAAGGAAACGCTGCGGCCACCTGTGGGTCGGGACGAGCCTCGGGGTCTGGAGGACGAGGTGCCGGAGGGAGAGGGGGCAGAGGGCGGGGCTCCAGGCGCGGGACCACTTCCCCCTCCAAAAGCTTGAGTGCGAGCAGCATCACGTGAGTGCCATGTTTTTTCTGTTGTCTTTCGTTGCTTGACATCCGCAAGGGCTAATTAGAGTTTTTAATACTTCTTTGCTTTTTACATTTACTTAATTATATGGATGTTGGGAGCATAAATATATTGGAAATATACTACACAGAGTGAGAATAGTCAGATTTTTTTTCAGCTAACCTTTCATAGACGTCGATGTCGTATTATTGTCTGATCGGCTATTGACTTGCACAAACCGTTGTCTGTTACCTCGCTAGGTGTTTAAAAATATAAACAGCTTTCTTTGTGATACAGTGTACAACGTAAAAAATGTAGAAGAAAAATGTTGTTTAGTCTGACAGTCTTCTTCCTTCTTGCCGCGAGTCGCGGTTGATGAGTTTAATGAAACAAGCTTGATCTGTGTAGCATCTTAAACAGCAGCTCCGAGCAGCAGGCAGACAACTTCCTGTGCACCACCACTCCAGGCCGCATGCTGACTCGCTCTTTGTCCCGTACCGGATGCTCACCGTCCGGTGGTGGTGGTAAAGGTCAGTGCGTACATGCGTACGGGTTCAGTCTTTTAGCGCTCAGTCTTTGCGTGTGGCATTTGTTTAAAGGGCTTGCCGTAATATAGCCTTAGTTGCTGGCTCGGCGTCAAACGCCAATTTCACCCCCCCCTCACCTTTTTATCGCTCAGAACAGTTCTTTAGACGATTATGGCTTTGTGATGCGCTACTTTAGTCCGGTCCTTATGACCATTTAGCGGCGGCAAGTAATGTTCCTCACCTGGTCACACTGCCAATATGACAATATTTATTTATTCGGGTAAGCTTGCATCCGTAGCCAAATAAAAAAAAAGTATTGTCACATTATCAATGTGTAAATAACAACCATCAGAGCAAGTACATTTATGCCTAGTCGCTACATAAAAAGGAATTTACACTTACAGATATCAAGTTACACTCTTTGTCTCAAAACATTGACAGTAAACTAAAACAGTATCAGTTACGACAGTAAACCAGACATATATACGGATAGAAATGTATGAGTAATCTTTATTTTCGGGGCATTGTACAAAAACAAGTAATCCTGATAGAATTGAGAAAAGTGCTTGAAATAGTTTGGGTGGGGGTAATAAACAGCTGGCAAAGATCGTTGTATTTAGGACATATAAAGTGTAATTCTGTTTTATTAAATCACAGTGTAGGCCGTCATAGAAATATATGTGATGTCTTTGTAACGATGCCTGTAAGAATTTAAAATTTTGTTGTACCTAATCTAAATCTTATTAGTGCATCTCTCATGCCATGTTTCAGATCTACAAGATGCCTACTCAAACATTAAGGAAATTTTAAAAGAACTGTAAAAATAATATCTCTCACTACTATTTTACTATGCTAAATCGTGCTCAAAAGTCAACAAATCTTCAACTTTCGAAAAATCATTTAACATTTCCCACGCCCTGACATTCCCCAAATAAGACCAAAATCATAGTGATAAAGTGTTTGCATAAAATAATGAACCCAGGTTTTTTTGCTTTTATTCTGAAGATTTAAAAGCTTTCCTTGGTAACCGATCCTAAGATTAAAAAATTAATAAACTTCAGCCAATATGCAATACATTTTACATACGGATTAACAAACAACGGATAAAATCATATTCACCATATATCATGCTGCTGTGAGTTTTCGATGTGCCATTCAATAAACGTTTCAGTGCAAACAATTGGACTTTTCATTATTACTATCAGCACATAAACCCCGTATCTCAGCTCCATACAGAAGAATCGGTTGTATCTGGGTGTCGAATAATTTAAAGAATGCTACATGATAAGGTCTTCTAGAACTTTAAATGTGCTAATTATTCCTCTTCGTGCGTTAGCGGCTGGATGCACTAGGGCATGTGAAAATACACTAATTGATCAGACAATATATTTTTCCAGTATAGACATTTCCAGTGTGTTACCTGATAAAAAATCACCTTTTTTAAACAGTGTGACCACCATTTCTGAAAGTAACTGCATCAGACTCCCGGTTATACTAAACCGCTACTTTCCTTGGAGTTGGTGTCGCATTCAAGACGTCGCTCTTCTGTTCTTGTCAGGATCGGGTGGGGCTCGTGGCTGCAGAACAAGCAAACGCAACCAGTCTGCAACCTCAAGTCTAACCCTCTCTCCGGCAGGAGGTCGTGTCAACATGTTCTACTCCGGCGACAGCAAAGAAAGAGGTGTGCTTCCTAGTATTCACGATCCCTCTCACGCCCAATATCGAACGAAAGTTTGTTATGACATTTCTTGAGTGTAGTTTGTGTGACTAAGAAAAAAAATGGCGTGATTTGTTTGGAGGCTTTGTAAGGCAATCTGATGTTGGCTTTATTGTGGACATATTATCGATACAAATTACTTTTAAGGGCACCATTCAAGTCATTTTTCTTTGTTTCCATCCAATTTTTGGCTATTGCTTAAATATTGAAATGCAACTATTCCCATGCAAGTAGATACCTTAGTTAAGTTTGAAAATACTAGTCATAACAGTGTTATTTAAAAATTACAAAAGCTTATGAGTTAATCACTAGTTTTTGAGAAGAACTTCCAGAAATTCATGTTACTAAGCCACGTGAGACTAGAAATTCATTCTCCCAGCGAGCATTTTTAGGCGCTGGCTGCAATGAATTTCATATCAGGCCACTAATTTAGAGTAATTTTTGTGAAAGTCCTAGATGCTACGGGAATTTTTTTTTAAAAACTAGATTTTCTTTTTTTTTGAGAAAAGCCCATATGGGTTGACGTGAATTTAACCACTGACGCAGGATGGGCGCAAATGCGGGGTTTCATCTGCCGCCTTCAAAACGTTTAGTACGCAAACTGGTTTGAGATGCATGCACCATAAACTGGATTGAGTGATGTATCTTTAAACTACTGAAACTAATTTGAATTTTATTTCATCCGGGGTTGAATTGGGTATATTTTAAGCTGGTTTGAAATATTTGAATCATTTTCTGGTTCGAGTTGTATGTTTTGTAAGCTGGTTTGAATTGTTTCCGCTGGCAGTTTCCTCGAGAGGAGACGCGGCTTTGAGCGCCCTTCCGCTGGCAGGCTTCCTTCAGCCGTCGCACCACATGGCCACGCTCCTAGTTTCAGACGGTTCCCCGCCCTCGCCCATCACTTCCACGCCCACATCGTCGCACGGCCTCAACCCCGCAAGCATGCACGTGACCTGCACGGCGTCGCCCGCGTCGTCGTCGTCGACGATGGCAGACATCGGGGGGATGACCTCGGGCCCTCGCCTGTTCGCCTCGGCGGCCCATCTGGCCCTCGAGCGGCTCGTCTCTCAAAGCGGCTTTGGTGCTCCAACGGGTTCCATGACCTCTACTCTCTCGACGAGATTCTCCCTGGGTGGCGAGCGGGACACTGCCAGCAGCAGCGGCGGCGGTGGTATGTCCATGGGAACACCTGGGATGGCCATTCCCTGCACCACCTCGGGCATGGTGGGATACGGGGAATCCCAGGCAGCCCCTACCGGCTACTACCACTACTACTCCGGCATGGCGGATTTAAGTTCCGCCTACGCCGTCGCAGGCGGAGGAGGGGGAGGAAACGGGAGCAGCATTGGTGTCTGCGGAGGCGGCGCGGCTGGTAGCGGCGGCGTTGTGACGTCACTGTGCAGCGACTTTGTGACCTCTACCCCGCTGATGCGCCTCCCCACCAGCTGCCCCTCGGCCTTCGCCTCCCGCCTGCCGCCCTCCCGCGGCAAGGTGGAGGAGCCAGACCAGCATTTCCAGTCCTTGACGGAGGGGGAAGACGTGTACGGCTCCTTGAACAGCGCCACCAAGAGCAGCAACTAACGACCGGCAAGGTGACGACTTTGAGAGATGGGAACCGCAGTTCCATGACTTTCATGGAGATAAGCCGCAGTTTCATGACATCCACATGTAATTTGCAACATGCGTCTACTGATTGTGCATTGCAATAGGTTATGCGACTGCATACCTTCCAACCCATGTTGAAGCTTTGATGGAAGAGAACTAAATATCCACCAATGCACTTGGGGGAAAAATAATGAAATTTGAGTTTATGGGAATGTTTTTCTCATAACATTTTGTTGCTGTTTGTTCAAGAGGATCCCTTAGGTGGGAGTGTTAATAAAAATGCCTACTACACTGCAACTACCTTGTTTGCAATGAATAATAGAAGTAAATAAAATACTATTTTCTATTGTTATTACTGATTAATGTAAACAGAATTGAGACTTAAAAAAGAAGTCATGATTTCTTTTATATATTTAATATTGATAATATAAGAGTTTCTGTTAACAATGATAAGTTTGGCTCAAAGATTAGTGCTGAGAAATGAAATTTTATATTCAGTTTTCTTAGAATAAGCAATTGTCAGAGTTGTAAGAAAATTGGAATTATAAATTTGGAAATTTATGTATATATAATGATCGATTATATCTGATAGTAAATAAAAATCATTAGGTTTTGAGATACAATGTGTGTTGAATGGTATGCAGTGAGGTGACATTTTAGACCAGAGAATTGTGGTGGAGTTTAATAATAGTGCAAAATACGTTTTTATATAAAGGAAACTGGTCAAGTATGCATGCACACCTGCCTGAGAATGTGACAGTAGCTTTTGGGGGAGTTGGACAACTCAATTAGCCATCTAAACATTAGGTCTCAACTTTTGAAACAGTTATAGATGGGTTGATCCAATTTCAATCAGGAGCAAATTAGAAATGTATGTTAAGATTCTAGTGTTTCTCTCCATTCTAAGAAGTTTGAAGAAACCGACTATAATGTACAGCCGAACAAATGTTCTTGCTGTGTGGCTGATAATGGATGTTTTAAGAATATCCGGCAGATAGTAGTAAAGAATACATTCAGATGGACTCTGTTTTCAAAAGCTTTCAGTAATTAGCTGCTGAAGCAGTGGTGTTATTGACATGACTTCAACAGCAAACATGAAAATAGATAACTCCGACCTGTGAGTGCATATTTGTGTGTGTGTGTGAGAGAGAGAGAGAGAGGAAGTATAAAAACATGCATATGCAAAATAGAACATATAAATAAAAAGATGCTCAAATCACAGGTATTTGCTCCTAATCCAGATCACAATAAATCGGGTGTGGATCCTCCAAGATACACTTTCAGATCGTTAACAGTCGATTTAAACAGTTTGCATGGTATACTCTCCATTTTCAGACGTTTGTATGCCTCATAACGGTGACATCCTCCGAAGGAGTAGTAGTAATCACCCCCTTGTCGGCCCTTGATCCATAACACGTCGATGGGTGGCACGCTTTCTCGACCGTGTTGATCCTCAATACATCAGAAGAAAATGTTTTGTTAAATATAATTAGCAGCATACAAACACATTTGATGTGAGATGCAGTCATCAATCATATAACTTTAAAGATAGAAGTACAACAAGCTTAATTTTAACAACTACAAAGAACCTAGTAGATATTTACTCGAATTGTGTCCATCAGGGAGAGCACTTTCTGCTCGTCCAGAACCGACGGAATGGGTCTAATGAGAACCCTCATGGGTACGTCATGCACTTCATCGATGTGTGCTGCGTGGATAGTAAGCTTGTCACCGAGGCATTTTGAAGACAAACTGCTGTCTCTGTCTCTGCTGTCAGCAGACATTCTCCTACTTGAAATTAAAGCCAAGAAAATGGCGTGTCGAAATGCTGTCGTCACAGAGGTTCTCAAATATTGTGTCGTGCCAACTGTCCCCTGTTTAAAATACAAGTATGAAAGCTTCATATGCTCGCCCAGTCTGTGAAATGAAGCTCTAGCCATTTGCACATCCGCTTGAAAAACGCATAGTCATCTCCGGTATAACTATACAGCGCATCGTCCGCATGTAAACTTGTGTAAACGTCTACAAGAGTTATCACCCGTTGCGGATGCGACGTTTTCAGGAAAATGTTCGTTGGTTTGTTTGTTTGTATTTTACATCACGTGCCAGCAACTAAGGCTATATCACGGTGTTCGTCGGTTTGTTTATATGTATTTTACGCCGTGCCAGCAAATATAAGGCTATATTACGGTGTTCGTCGGTTTGTTTATAATTTACGATAAGCTATAGACATTACAATAGTAGGTTAATACCTATCAGTGTAACAGGGTGACCTCGGCCTTCAGCTGGCCTCTTGGCCAGCTTCTACAACATCAGTACCGATCATTTATAGCCTTTTGGGGAAATTTATTCGATACGGTGAATGACAAAATTTCAGAAAGAAGCTTGATATGGGCTTTTACTCGAAAACCTACCATTACATCTAGTATCATTTCAGGTTCGGAAGCAGAAAAACCCACGCAAAGAAAATTCATTTCTCCAAATTTCTCAGCTGTGAAAAAAAATTATATCTCAGGTTTATGTCTTATTTGTTTTGTTCTCAAATTTTAGTGACTGTGTATAACGTTTCTAAAACCTGCATTTTATAGAAAGCACACATCAGCTAAAATGCAACATATCCCCCATTACCGCTGAGACCGAAGAGCCAGTTTTGTGGCTGTGATAGAGGTGTCGTAATAAACTTTTCCATTGCTTAAAAATCAACCAATCAGAAAATTATTTTCCATTCCGCGGTCTTTTTCGTTTCCTTCGATCGCCATCGTGGTTATTGATAATCGGAAGAATGATGTCGAACGCTTTCAATGAAGATGAATTTTCCGAAGGAGCGGTGGAGGCCATTTTTGGCGATACGTGTATAGTGAGTCCGAGTCAGAGAGCGACTCGGAAAAGGAGTTTGAAGGTATTTGTGCCATTTTTAAAATTTTTTTTTGCTCTATTTGATGTAGGAATGGGTTCCTGTTACACAGGTATGGAGCTGGCAGGAAAATGTTGAAAATTGTTTTGACTTTTTTCATTTTACTTGTTTGCCTTGCGTATTTTATCATCAATTCTGTATTTATGAATTAGATTAGTGTTTTATTGATTTTTTGTCGTTCTCTTTGTTTTTTGTTTTTGGTCACGTTATGCATTTTTCGGTGTCATTGGATTTACAAGGATATTTTATAAGTGTGATTGGGAAGTATGTCGATCAGAGTAGAAATCCTGGTGGATTGTCATCGAGGGATGAAAAATAATTTCTGATTACTTCCAGTAAATGTTATTTTTACAGTTTTCTTTTTTTCTTTAGTTTTGTGTTACCAATGCAATATTCAAAGAATAAAATGTAATAAGTATTATTTAGAATGTAACTTATGTAATATTTTGTATATGTATTTTTTTGTATATGTTTTATTATTACAGTGTTCTAACAGTGAAGAAGAGTTTTTGTAGCAGTTTTTAGCTCATGTGTGTACATGTGTTATTTATGTGTGGCATTCTCACAGTTTGTAACTATACAATAACAATAGTGATGATAGTTTGTTTATTTTTGGATATGCAGAGCCAATGCCTGGAGATGCCAGTGGGGCTGCTCATGGTGCCGACAGTGAAGATGAATCTGATGGGGAACCTGTGGGACCAGAACAGCTTTATCATTCGTCAGCATAACACCAATCATCGTACCAGATGTCACTTGTAGACGCGTTGGCTGGGGACTATTTCCCAAGCAAGTGTGATAGGCATCGGCATTCTCAGGCAGAAATCATGGCTGCAGGGGAGCCGCTGCAGTTGGAAGTCCCCCCTCCTATACCTGCCCACTCTATAGGCAAGACAGGTCACAGGCTGACTAAGGTGCCGAAAGGCAACTACCGGAACTGTGTGGCAGCAATACACGACAGACGTGTGCGATCCACATTCGAATGTCCTATTTGTGATGTTGGATTGCCCAGAGTGCTTTTTTACTTTCCACCATCGGCTGTCTTTCAGTCCTCTTCGTGCTAGTTCCACATAAGGCCTCAACCAGAGCCCGCCACTGATGTCGATCGGCTGAAACTCGCTCCAGGCGACCCCATGTCCAGCCCTTTCCTTTCATTTCCCTTTCCACTGTTCTTCTCCAGGTTTCCTTTGGGCAGCCTCGTTTTCTTCGGCCGTCTGGAGTCCATCGTAGGGCGATTCTGGAGAGGTCTGCTGTCTGCTGGCGAAGCACATGTCCAATCCATCGCCAACGCCTTCGTTGAACCAGCGTGGTGATGGATTCGGTTTCAGTTCTTCGGTGGAGCTCTTCATTGGTGATGGTGTTTGGCCAAAAGATGTTAAGTATGCGTCTGAGGCATCTGTTTTGGAAGACGTCAAGCCTGTTACCGATGTTTCTTGTCATCTTCCATGATTCTGATCCATAAAGGAGGGTGCTGATCACATTCGACTTGAAGATTTTCAGTTTGGTCTTCTGGCTGATGTTTTTTGCCTTCCATGTGCTCCTGAGTGAGGCGAAGGCCTGGCTAGCTTTTGCCAGTCGGGCTCGAATCTCCACCTCCACATCCCCGGTGTTTGAAATCTTGGACCCAAGATAGGTAAAACTGTCAACTTCCTCAATCTCTTCTCCATTTAGTTTGATGTTTTCTTGGACTCTGGCGTTCACTCTCATACTTTTCGTTTTCTTTGTGCTGACCTTCAACCCAAGGTTTCCAGCTGTTTCTGAAAAGGCATTTGTTTTCTCCTGCATGTCTTGGTGGCGGTGTGACAACAGGGCAATGTCATCGGCAAAGTCCAAGTCTTCCAGTATTGTTGTTGCTGTCATAGTCATGGTCCATTTGATCCCTCTCCTCTCTCTGTCGGTGGAATTCTTCATAATCCAGTCCATGGCCAGGATGAAGAGGAGCGGTGACAGAATGCAGTACTGACGTTGAAGGGGGCTGTGATCTCCGTGTCACAGACCACCTGAGATTTGAAGTCGCTGTACAGCATTGCAACGACCTGGACAAGTTTTGCAGGGACTCCATAATGCCTCAAGATCTTCCATAAGGACTCGCGGTGGATGCTGTCAAAAGCCTTCTCCAGGTCGATGAAGTTGATGTACAGCGGTGCGTTCCACTCATTGCTCTGCTCCAGAATCTGACGCAGAGTGAAAAAGAGTGCTGCATATTTTCTTCATCATTTTCCTTTTTCAAAAAATGTGTAGGCTACTTGATCTAATGTGAACTTGAAAGCAGCAGGTGATAGAAACCACCTCCCATCTTCAGTGTCTTTGAACATGCTTATATTTATATGGAGTGTTATATGATACAGGATTGTGGCATGTTCTACTCCTTTTACATCATCATTTCTTATTATTCCTTGGGAAACAGGGCTGCATTTTATATATTTTGTGTAGTTTTCTTTGTGTGTCATTTTAAAATATATGGTATGAATGTGGTGAGTATGTGATCTGGCACCGGAGTAAAGGCATATAATTTTCATTTTATTTATGTAGCATGAACTTTTCCCATTTTGTCCATTTATAGGTTTCTTGGTCTTGTGTAACCTGAGAGCAGCAGTGGTATAAACTAACCTGTCCTACCCCTGCCCCCATCAGTTTCAAAGCAACTGTCTTTGAACCTGCTTACATTTACATGGACTGCTATATGATACTCCATTGTGGCCTGGCTGCTGTGTCAAATACCACAGTTGAATTGCAAATTGTCTACACATGCTGTGTGAATAATTATTTTTTTATTTTGGACCTTTCACAATAATATGAGGACATGGACAGGATTTTCAAGTGAAATTTTGTGAACCGTTAATGTGGTCAACATGTAATCTGTGACATTTCTTGGATTATTGCTGGCACCAGAGTGAAGATAGACAGCTGACATTATTTTTATTGCAAAGTTCAAGCTTTTTCCTTTCTAAAAATATATTGGTTGCTTGTTCTAATGTGTTCCTGGGACCAGCAATGATGAAAACAAATGTAACCTCATATCAATGAATTCATATCAATTTATATGTATTGCTTTATTATGTAAAAATTGTGCCTTGGTAGCTGTGTCAGGTACCATAGCTGAACTGCATCTTGTCCTCACATGCCCTGTAA
The DNA here is from genome assembly GCA_004794655.1 of Marisa cornuarietis. NCBI lineage: Eukaryota > Metazoa > Mollusca > Gastropoda > Architaenioglossa > Ampullariidae > Marisa > Marisa cornuarietis. The sequence goes on from SMMW01000572.1 coordinate 2,064,877, forward strand.
ATAGCTTTTTTGTGTTTTGGACAAATAACAATAAAATTTGAACTTGTACAGTTTAAAAGTGAAATTTTTTGTGAATGTTGTGAGCATGTGTACTGTGAATGTTCTTGGATTATTGCTGGCATCAGAGTAAAGATAGACAACTGACATTATTTGTATTGCAAAATTCAAGCTTTTTCCTTTCTAAACATGTATAGGTTTCTTGATCTAGATCAAAATTTAAAAAAACAATAAAACAAAACAAACCAGACCCCGTTTTGCCATCACCGCTTCTAATTTTAAGCACTTATTTTTAAACATCATTTTCGTTTTACCACGGCCTAAGAGGGTTAAACAAACAAAAAATAATAAATGCAGAAATGCAACTTGTTCAAATCGACTTTACTCACCATATTCAAAAGACTATAGTGACATTGTTCATAAATATATAGACCATTAACAATTCTTCTACATTCTGAATAAAAAACAACTTCAAATTTGTCACATAAAAGACAATAAAGACTACATTATTTATATATAAATACACATACATATACATATTATGTAGATATGCTTTATGTACTTGATTAATCTTGATGCCATGCCTCTTAAGGTATTTCTGACACATCAGTAATATTATTTTCCAGTTATTATACATCCATTTGGGAAAAGTGTCATTAAATGATTACAAAGCAACATGTTCATCCTGACCCTATTTAGTACTTTCATTTTCTGTTCACAAGGGCGATTTTGTTACAGGTATTCACACATCACTCAAGTGGATTTTCATTCAAAAGTCATCATAGTAAACATACTCATCTGTCACTGGTTTTGAAACATGCACCTACAAGAAAACTGTATGTTGCTTTGATTCTTGTCATCCTTTTTGATCCCTTTCCTCTAAAAAAACGTGGCATTGATTTTTTTTCTTTTGCCTAAAATGCTTTCCAGTCCTGAAGTTTATAATTTGTACATTATGTTTAGCTGGAACTTATGATGCCTGGAACAATCAGGACACTGAGCATCTTGTAACTCTCATATGTTGAATAATAGCCACCAGGTTTGAGTATAATATTAGTACAGCAGTTAAGGTATTCACTTAAAATGCATTACAGCATCATGATATACATTTTGCAATTATGTTGTCACAAACTGCTATCTATATCTGTGCACATCTATTGCATAGCCTAAACCTGTAGGCTTCTGTTCCATATTTAGCAAGTCCTCATAATTTACATTCATAGTGGTTGACTAGTATATGCAAGCTGGGTCATTTTACACCACACCCTTGAGCAAACTTCTAAAAGTGACACATAAATGGATTTGGAAAGAAGACTATAGAAAACAGTGAAGGAACAAAACAAGGTCACCAGAAGCCAAATCCTCCCCTCCCTTACAACCTTTTAGGGCAGAAAAAAGTGAAAACATTATAGCATTAAAAAAACTTGTAAAACAAACATCTGGTATTCTATTTCCTTGCTGGATAACAAGTCTATGTCATCTGTCATGAAAACAACAGCACATTTTTTTTATAGATTTGTAGAGCTTAAAGAAATATTTTTCATATATTATTACAGTGCAGACACTTTCAAACAGCACAATGGTAAAATGTTCACAGGATCCACGATAAAAATATTAGAATACTACAAGAACCATCAATGATGTGGAATATTTCAAAGGATTTTATTAAAATATTCTCAACTTCTTCACCATGCATTCAAAAACATCCATTTCATTAGTGTGACACTTGTGACCTTATGAGGTACCAGTTGGATAAAGCGTACAATCATAGCCTATAATTTTGTTGAACTGTATGATGTTGCAGTTTATATCCAAATTTAAACAAAACATGGAATACAAACATCTTAAGATAGTATCCTTGTATCACCCATCTTCAATAATAGTCCTGCATAATCCTTCCCTAAAATCTTTCATAATCTAATAACTTAACTGAAAAACAAAATCCAAGATGCTCTCTTGGTTAAATCATTCCACAGCCTAGTTTTTAACAGAACTTAAACACACAACTAGCCATGTCAAGGTGACAGGACCATTTGTTATCACATGACAATTGTTCCCATCTCTAATGAGGATGCTCCACATCAGTAACTGTGAGACAGTATGGTACAGTCAGGCTCAGGTTTTATACTGTTGAGGCAATGGTACCACAAGTTACCAAAGATTAGACATAAAAAAATTAAAATCACATAAATCACGCACAAAAACAAATGACAAAAACAGTTTTCATTAAGCCTTTTTAAGGGATAAAAGAAAGTTACAATTCAGCTGCCAGTGGGTGTGGCATGTTTTATGTACAGGTCTTTTCTGAATTTTTGCCTACACTGAGACACAATGGCAGACGCATAGGGAATCAGAAATTACCACTTGTAAAGAGTGGTTCCATGGCACTGTCTGAGTCATGGAGTGTTAAACAAAGAACTCCTCTGGAAAACCACCTTTCTTTCATCTCCAACTTTACAGCCAGCCAACCAAACTCTGGTTTTAAATAAGGCATCACTATTTGTCTCAGTCTATGGCAATAAAAAAATTCATGCATAACATGCAAATCAAAATGACCATCAGACTGTCATTTTGAAGTTTTATACAAATTGTGCCTCAATTATAGGATTTGCACTACAAAACAGCACACAAAATTGCACATTCAGTCAGCCAGACATGAAAATAAATGGTCACTTTGTTCTATGAAACTTGTACTCCCAACACTTCAAGTATATTGTACAGAGAAATAAATGAAACTATGTCAATAAAATACCTAAATTGAAGCATGTCACCACCAAAAAAACTTTCAAATAGCAGACTGATCAGATACCAGGTGGTGTGATAACTTTATAGATACACTAACACATGAAACCTGGAGCAATTCTACTTGTCTATAGATACACCATCTTACATGTATTTTGAATCTAAGAAACTTTTTCTTTTGTCATACAGGACTGTGTATTGTTTTCCGACTTCTCCTGCACCTTTGTACAAAGGGGAGTACATACTTCATGGGTTCTTCCTCATCAATACAATTTTTTTTACAACATGTACTAACACTAAATATGTATACACACATGTAATGATATACATATCTGAAGCTACTGACCAACATCATTTGGTATTTGTTGGAAGACTGGGATAATATACATAGAAAGGTAATCACCATTTTCTTATGAAGATACAAATCATTTAAACAACTGATTCAATTACCAATGAGAAAATTTATTTTTAAAATATGATTATACACACCCACTATATTTAAAACATTTCTATATTAAAGGCAATAAAGATGGAGCAAAAGAGCGTGAATAGTCTACAATTGCACTATTAAAAATAGTTTTGAGCAACAGTTTTCCTTAACTAATAATAATCATTTGCACTTCAAAAAAGCGGACCTGTTCAAACATTTTACACGTAAATGAACAACAAAAAATTTGTATAAAATATGAAGCGTTTAACTCAGAGCTCAGGAAACAAATTGCAGAAAATGAATGCCCATAAAACCTGTTACTAAAGATGGTGAGAAGTTACTATCAGATTTAAACATTTACCAAACAAAATAAGATTAAAACTCTTAAATACCCTCTGATTTTTTCAGCATATTATAATCACAGTCATAGAAGCTGTATAAATACCTAAAGCAATTTGATTTCTTACCCTTATCTCTCTTTTCCATTCAGATGACTAGTTTTCATCCTTTTTTCCCCATCAAGGAAGTCTATTATTTCTGCTTTTTTTTACCACTAATTGCATAAGCAATTAAAATTATGCATGTTTATTTTTAAACATTTTTCTTTAAGGTATTACTAGAAATTAACCCTTCAACAAGCCAACTGAAGGAAGGGTAAAAACTGAATACCAAATGTTAAAGCTGTATTTAACCAAGCAAATATGGACAAATGTTTGACCAAGTTTTTATATAACTGTCAAGTAAAATTTGCTTGGTTAAGAACAGCCTTTAGGAAGACTTCAACAATTTCTGCACAAGCTACTGTCATTGGTCAACTTATTGTCTGTTCTCCCTGGATCTTGTGTCATAAGGCATGAGAAATATCCAGTTGTTTGGTGGGTTTTGTAAAAAAAAACAAACACGTTGGCACTGCTTATGCAAACTGGCATGTTCATAAATGGAGGACAGTGAATAAGTCAAACCTCTTTCTGAAAAATGATATTGACAGTAGAGGCCCTTTATTCAGAAAATGTGACCAAAGGCAAGAGAACAGTCATAACTGAATCAAGCAGCATGAGAAAAATCTTCTTTGCCAAGTTTTTTTCCTGTTTAAGCCCTTTAGGCTAATGCACATGGGTTGGCAATGCCATTCAAAATGTCAACTACATGTACCTATGCTGCACAAACAACCTCACTTAACTCAGTATCAGTCTTGTTAGATCAAAAGCTTGATTTGTAATGAGTTCAAACAGCAGAACATATACATCAGCCAGTGGGACTTCATTTAGTGATGTTCGACTTTATAATGCCAAAGTGGACCACCATTTCTTCTCTTCCTTGGTACAACCCATGAACATCCAAAAAAGACAGATAACATTTTTGGTCAGTCTAAGAGATGAAATAGCAGAAAAGGGAAAGAAAATAGTTTTAACATAGACGTTTCATGGGTCTTCAAAATAACAGCAATAACTTAATTCTGAGAAAATAAAGTCACTCCTTAAGTGTTTAGTTTTAAATAGACACTGTTAAGATACAAAAACAATTTTTTTTAATAATATTTTACTCTGGACACTCATCCCTACCAACCTGTTGCTGTAATTCCTACAACAAAGTCACAAAACCAATCATGATATCAATTCACCTGAGAGGAAGAATGTCTTAGCTACCCGAGTGTAAAAGAAGCATTACAAAGAAAAGATTATACCTCATGTTGTGCAAATAACTGATTTCAAGTGTTAGTGCATTGTTTTTATACTTCCCTTGCACATGGCACTTAACATGTTTAAGGTAATTTTAATGAAGAAGTCCATGATGTGGCACAAATACAAGCACACATTTTTCACATACTTTAGTTAGTTTTATAAAAATGGACACACACACACACACACACACCTTAAATAGTATATTATCTTCTGGTTTTGTTTTGTTATTTTTACAACATACACAGAAGAGACTTCAATGGAGTGAGATGCTAAAAACCAACTGAGTCTGCAGCATCTCAAGGTAACTTTTTTTTCCAGACACATGGAGTATCACTGTGGAAGTATAACAGACTGCAATGCTGTTTGACATTTGTTCTCTTGCATATAAAATTATCCACATATTTTGACATCTAGCTCATTTTATTTTATTTATAAATATAACTGACTTATACTATCAACCAATAACTAAAAAAAAAATTTCTTGCAAGTATATGTATGAGTAATTTTAAAAGATGTTTGTTACTTTAATACACCATGCGTTGCCTTCATATTTACAGTTACAACAAACAGGCAAATATGAGAAGTTATGTACTAGAAACAAACTATTAAAACATCTGATGCAAAGAGGAAACCCTCCCCTAAACAGTATAACATTAATTCAGTTAAAAAATGAAATGAAATGATAATGCTGCATTATAAAGCACCTAGGACCTTGAAATAAAAGCAAAAGCAACTACTAAAAGCAAAACAAAAAATAAGACATTAGACTGAAAACTTTCATCAATTAACATACATTCTAGGTTGACACCTTGTTAACACATGAAAAATTCCAATTTTTATGCTAAACAATGGTGCAGCTGTTAAAAGATTTTTTTTAAATCTTTTTTTTTCTTTTCATTTTTTAAGTTACAACTAAAGCTGAAATAATTAAGCCTAGTAATGTGAATATGGTTTAAGGATAATACAAACTGAATGATACAAGTAGTAACACATAAGCAATAATAATGATAATAACATTTGCTGAGCACATTACCCTGTGTGAAGGCGAGCTCAATGCATTGTGCATGAAAGACTACAAGCAAATCAACAGTTAACCAAACAACAAAGAAGCACTAGTGGATGACACTGGCAAACATGAAAGAGATGTATGCACTCTACAAAGTCAATTAATTATTATTATCATTGTTATTATTAAGATGAAGAACTAAGGAGTAAATGCAAGGGTTTGCTGGCATATGAAAGATATTTCTAAAAGAGGTGGGTTTTGAGGCTGGACTTGAGAGCTCTGAATGTAGACACAGTTTGAAGAGAAGAGGCAGGGAATTCTAAAGGTGGGCCCAGAGAAAGAGAAGAAACATTTGCCAAATGCTTCTCGTCTCATGTGTGGGACAGAGAGGAAGGTACCATAAGAAGACCACAGAGACTGACTGGGATGTGAAGATGTCAGTAGCTCAAACAGTTATGTGAGGCAAGGCTGTGAAGACAAGTGTGGCAATCTTGTAATCATTACAAGCTCAAAATGGCAGCTAGTGTCCCTCACAGAGGAGCGGCCTAGCACGTTCTGCTTTTTGCCTTCAGAAGATAATATGGACAACATTGAGTTTTCTGAAGCTTGTCTTGTCACCTGTTAGGCAAAAAAAGTTGCAGTAATCCAGCCAAGACAACACAAAAGTAGACATGAGTTTTTGGGAAAGTAACAGGAAGGGTTGGATGTGACTGATCCTGTGAAGCTCAAAGAAGATAAACTCGCAGATTGCATTGATGGGACGAGTGTGAGAAAGAGAATAAGAAAAAGAATCTTTGCCTCCCCTTCTCCTTCTGAAAGGCAGAAATAAATAAAACAGGTCTTTAGGAATAAATGATAAGCTTTTCTATTCTTCTAGCCAACTGGTAACGCCAACATTCACTCACATGTGATATTTCCACCAGGAGATTGGTAATCCTAACATTCACAAATACCGCACACAACCCTCTGTTATCAGAATCAGAATGAGTGCAGTAGCTGTTCATGTTGTTTAGAAAAAAAAATCACAGCAAAGCACCTTACGGCAGCCATGAAAATATGTTTCTCCTCTCCATCTTTGTTTTGTCCAAATATATGTCTGCCAAGGATGAAGAAAATGTGATTAATAAGATACGCCAAATACTACTTGTAATGTGTCAAAACTTTAAAATGCTGAAATTCTGTTCATGGTTCTGACATGTAAGCAGCTTTGTTCATTTCTAGTTGTCAGAATACTAGATAATAACCATCGGAATGCCCCTTAAAATTCTCTCCCTTCACGTTCACTTCCTGGTAAAACAAACTTTTCAAAAGCTGTAAGTAAAAGCCTTTCTTATCATCATTACAGTACAAAGCACCCATTACTACTACATACATTTTGTGGCACTGATGTTTGTCAGAATATTTACCTTACCCTGAGTCTGTGTTAAATAATCTCAGAAGCATAAAATGTGGCATTATAGGTGAAGAAGTTAACAACTGTTTTGCATTAATTTCTCATGAAAATTACTATCAGTTATGAATTATGCAACATAAAAGAATTCATTGTTGCTCACTAACATGCTAAAATAAAAGCTTGCTTATTGAAATTTATCATAATCTACTTTGATGGACATTCTTTATTAAAAAATTTATTGGAGTTTAAATTATCTTTGGCAAGAATTGAAAAAGTCAGAGACAACAAATTAGAGACATTTGCACACACATCCTGCCAATATACCATAAAACGATATTTTGCTAACGTACCTGCAACTTACTGAAGTTAAGAAAACTGTCAAATTTACAACTTTTACTTAATTTCAATAAAGACCAGTCCCCAAAAAGAAAAGCTAATGAGGGCAAAAGACTACATTTCAACTTTTACCTTGCCAGCCAAATGGGAGTAACATTTTATAAAAACTACAAATTTTGTCTCATCTTCTTCTCACACATTTCCTCAGTCTATGCATTTAACACTGTGTGTTTTGGGTGAGAATTTACTGAGTAACAGAGAAGGAGTCTGAGCATGCTGAGCAAGACTCCTTGCGGAATTCATTATCTAAAATATGCATTCACTACCTCATAAATATCACCACAAATTTCAGCCACAGCAGCAAAAGCATTGCACAATCCATTTTATATAACAACAACAAAAAATGAACAGCATCGAAAATATCTTTGTTCGCCTCCTCATTCTAGCAGCACTCTAGAAACACACACACATGCACACACTACATTTTACATCTGTTGCTTTTTCAGAAAAAAGTATTGTGCCATTACACTTTCCTCTTCTTCATGCTTTGCATCCAGCCTTAAAAAAAAAAAATTTTTTTTGTCAGCTGCTACAACGATAATTTTTTCAGTCTTCTGCGACCTTTCTTACGGTCTTTCAAGCTCTCTTGTTCCGAGCGCCTCCGCACAATGAAGTTGAGATCAACAGAATTGTTGAGGGCGTAAAACACATTGGCACGCTCTGGTATTAGAAGCTCTGCCAGACACACAAAAGCCCCCCAAAATGACATACTGCCACATCATAAAGGTAAAACATAGGTAAAGCAAGTAATTGTTTCCCTCTACAATGCCAACGATGCTAGCTTCTGAAAAATTTTCCACAAACCTTACAGCACAACAAATTTATGCTTATATGAAATAAAGATGGCAATGCAATACAAGAGTCATAAAATGGTAAGATGTGTCCACAGTCTAAAGATAATGAGAAGTATCCTCCCCTCATATATATACACACACTACAGCATTCTTCTTCTCAACTCCTGGTCAAACAGTGATGCTTGAGATAAAGTCTACTCACCCCCATCTGGAAGAATCTGAAGGAGACAGAAATTATCAGGCTTATCATCGATCGAGTATTTCTCCAGGACTTTCTCAATCACAGTGTTTGTATGATCGGTGTTGTTGAGCTGGAAAAGGCAGCATGATTTTATTTTAGATGCTCGCATTATCATAACTGGATATTACTGATAACAGCATGGATGCACACACATGCACACACAGGCAAACACACATGCATATGTGCTCACAAGCATTTACACAAACATACATATAAAAACATGGATGGACACATGCAAGCACATCATTTGTATGCATGTGTGCGCATGCACACACACACACACAGCATGGTATTTGTGTGCTGAAATGTACTCAATGTAGGCCAAGACTGCATTAAGCAGTTCAGGTATCAGTGTAGATCCTCACCATGATGCTTTTGTACACATGTGTCACATGTGTCTTGGTATCAGGGCTGGGGTCCAAACTGGTCATGCTGACACGGATGACACAGGCATCAGATGATCTGAAGGGAGTCTGACTATCACTGTCTGATGAAAGCACGGATGATGTGGAGGAAGAATGGGATATCTGACAGAAAATTCATTATAAGAATTTATTTTTGAGCATTAGGCAAGATCTATTGTGCACAACCTCTGATTAGAACAGACATCCAACCAAACTACGTAAAACCTTAGAAATATTTCAGCATCACCCATCCAGCTAATTATCCTCTCACCCACTGCAGAGATGCAAATCTAAATGTAGTCTTTCACATAAAACAAACCACAAAACAAAACTTACACTGACAAGAGGCCCAATGGAAGCTGCAATTGTATCTGGGATGCTACATATGCTGTTGTGCTCCTCTCCTCCACAAAAGAAGCCCAGGCGAGGTGTACTTGAACTGTCAAATTTTGATGGCTTGTGCCCCAAACTGAAATATAACATATTTATAGGCATAATGCCCAGAGGGCACTGTTATCCATGCATCTGCAGTTGGTAAGTGAAACTGAAGTATGGTCCTTATGTTGAGCTAATAGGAAAACTTGTTCTATCAAGAGATGTGTCTGTAATGAAGGAAACGCTTTATTTAAATGCTCTAAAGTGATAGCATTCCTTAATATTTGTTTGGAATAATTAGGCCAATAATTCCTTTTATTTTAACAGCAAAAGGAAAGCTTAAAACTAGCCTACTGCAAAACAAAACAGGAAAACACCATCAGTGGTTGGCTAACACCAGACTCAAGCAAAAATAAATTGCTCGTGTAATGATGTATCAGTATAAAAGAAAAAACTTTTATAACATGGAATATAAATTCATTTTATGTTCATGCTCTCTTACTGGTATTCATAGAGTCTGCACATAATTATTCACAATGCTCCAAAAGAAAACACCTAACTATGCGTTTTAACTACATTTTCATTGGAACTATTTACCAGGACAGATACTAATCAGAGTATCAACTGTCCATTTAATAATCTGCACAAATGATCATATGACTACACATATATAGTGACTGAAAATATATTACAAACCAAAGTAGTGGACTGACTGAACAGTTCTTTAACCGTTATATATAGGTGATGAGTATTACAGATAACTCAGTCACCTTTAACTAACGTCTATGTGCTATATTATTGAAGTCAATGAGCTATATCTTTTCCTATGCTGCCTATTTTCTGGAGAACTACAAACTTTTGTTATATCACAAAAGTATTAAAGCAGATGTACTACCTTTAAAGTTGTGATGCTGATGTCTACACAAATTAAACAAAATATGCAATCTATCCTTTTAGCTAAAATTTTTAAAGAAAAGACATGTAATTACATGCTTCATCCTAATTCTTAATGAATTACATTTACATACTTTTTCTATAATATGATGTATACTAACCCTTTTGAATAGGCCTAATAGCCCACCCACCCACCAAAAAAAATTCTTATTTATATTCAAATAAGCAAGCATATGCTACATAAAAATAACACTCTTCAGGCTTCACAGATCAAAAATCAAACCATTCTCAGTTACATAAGTGTTTTCACAAGTGAGTAATGTAACTGAAATCAACATCTGATATTGAAAAAGGGGCTACATAGTTCATTGTTCAACTTGATGATACACTGTATCAGTGAAATATCAAGAAAAATAATTTTACCCACTCCCCAAGTGCAGTTTTCAAACAAGGGAAAGCACCACTCTATCAGCAGTTTCAATGCAGACCAAAGAATTGTCATTAAATGTATTGATTTTTTCTTTTTAATATATATCCATGCTTCAACCCATGTGCATGGTGCAAATATTAAAGCTCTTCGTGTTAACAAGCCCATGCAGACAATGCAAGACATGGATTTTGCATGCATTTTCAAGAGTCTGCAGGACTTTTTCTTAAAAAATGAGAAGCAGTCCATGATATTTTATGATAAGTATTTGGCTACATGTTTTGCTTGAACTTTGAGGCTATGTTTCATGCATGTTCACTTCATTCTACACATACAGTTTCCATAGGGATAGTGTGCCTTATGGGCACTTTAATGAATGGACAATGAATGGAGAAAGGAGACAGTTACTTAAGCAATCCAGTTTTGACAGGGAATAACAAAACGGCTGAAACAAAGTGGAATTTTGGCTGACACATGCAATGTATTCCCCAAATGAGAAATAGTAATACAGGTGATAATGATTCTGCCTGAGAAATGTTGGACAATGCAATCTTCTGGATAAAGAACAGGTCCTTCGATAGTTTTCATACCTGTCGCACAATGTCTGTAGTGAATCTTCCCTGCTGGATAAGAAATTAGACAACAACTAGATCACAGTGCATACACAGTTTTTACTTTTGGGTCATCACACTGTCAAACAGGTTCCTCTTTATATAATAATAATAATAATAGTGAAGATTTTTATAGCGCATATTCACACTCATAGAGAGCATGCTCTTAGCGCTTAAAACGAGGAAGAGACGTGGACTAAGTAGAGAACAAAGGGGACGAAAGAAAACGACAGTACTGACGAAACAGAAAACAAAAGGCATCAAGTAACAGGAACAGAGAAATATAGTGATTCTGCGAGAAAGATGGGTAAAGTAGCAAGAGGGAAGGGGGCGGGGTTAAGAAGGACGAGCATTGTGCGGACTGTGTTAGGAGAAATGCTCAAGGAAGAGGTGCGTTTTCAGTGCAGATTTGAAAGATTCAGTTGTAGGAAGGTGGCGGATATGGAAAGGAAGAGAGTTCCATTGTTTTGCAGCACAGTAGCCAAAAGTCCTGTGACCATATGTTGTTGTTCTGGTGACAGGAACAGTTAGGATACGGTCGTCAGACGAAGAGCGTAGTTGTCTGGACGGAGAGTAAGGGATGAGAAGTTCAGAGAAATAGTCAGGACAGGAGCCAGCAAAGAAATTAAAACACAGCACAGACAGTTTGTACTGAATGCGAGAACGGATGGGTAGCCAGTGTAGAAAACGAAGGAGAGGAGTGACATGGTCCCGTTTTCTTGCTCTAAGCACCAGACGCGCAGCAGAGTTTTGTACTCTCTGGAGTCTCTGAATGAGGTAGTCAGGGCAGCTTGCCAGCAAGGAGTTGCAGTAGTCAAGTCGAGAAAGAACAAACGCAAAGACAAGAGTGTTGGTAGCGCGTGTAGAGAGAAAGTGACGGATAGCACTGATCTTACGGAGCTCATAATAGGCAGACCGGCAGACAGCTGCTACATGTCTATCGAGTGTCATGTCATCAGTGACAATAAATCCCAGATTCCTAACAGATGACGTGAAGGTAATGTTGCTGTCGCCCACCTTGATGTGATTGGGCAGACTGACGAGTGAAGGTTGATGTCTTCTTCTATGGCACAAGAGGGCTTCCGTTTTATCATCATTTAGTTTAAGCTTGTTTTTTAGCATCCAGCCCTTGACATCGCTGATACAAGCTTCTATAGAGCTAATAGCAGAGTGAGACTCAGCCGGCGGAGTGGAACAGTAAAGCTGCGTGTCATCAGCATAGGATTGATGAGAAACCTGGTGAGACCGGATGCATGATGAAAGGGGCTTAGTATACAGGATGAACAGAACTGGGCCAAGTACTGAGCCTTGGGGAACACCACAGAAAAGTGAAGCAGGGCGAGATGTTTGACCATCAACTGACACAGTCTGGGTCCTATCAGTGAGATAGGAGTTGAACCATGAGAGGGCAGGTCCAGAAATCCCGTAGAGGGTGTGAAGTCTGTGAAGAAGCAGAGAGTGGTCTATAGTGTCAAATGCAGCAGACAGGTCCAGTATGGTTAATGGAGAGACATCACCACTGTCAAGAGCAGATAATATGTCTGTTGTCACTTTAATAAGAGTGGTCTCATATGAAACATAGTGGATTTATGTTTATTAACCTGATGTTTTTCAGCTCCAACAAGGTCAGTTTCTGAAGATTCAACTCCACTTTTGTTCATAATACCTCGCTAGCATGCTCAAATTTAAACATATCAAACACTCTTTTCTTAACTCGCTTTCGAGGGTGTGCTGATAACATTTTCAGCCTGCCTAAACTTGTTAAACACACTCCAAATGTGCACATAAATCAATGAAAAATCATCCTGAACTTAAGAACTTAGCGGTTCTTCTGCAGGTCTTACAATGGTTAGAACAGACCTCTCTACCACTGTTCCCCTTAATTATTCCTTAAGGCATAAAAATGGACCATAACTCATTTTTAGAATATTCTCTCAGAATTCTACCCTAATTCCCCACTTCCACCCCAGCTTCACATACCCATATACACAAATTCTTTTAAAGCAAGATCATTCATAATGGTGCACTCCATTTCATCTTCCTATGATCTGACATCATATTTAAATGACAAGCAAAGACGTTCTGCCTCCACAATTGTCTTAGGCTGTGACTATTTTAAGAATAACCCAGTTGTCAAAGAGACCTTATAATAATAATAAATGAAGATTTGTATAGCGCATATTCACGCTCATAGAGAGCATGCTCTTAGCGCTTAAAACAAGGAAGAGACATGGACTAACTGGATAGAACACGAGGGCGTAAGAATAAACGACAATACTGACGACAAACAGAAAACAAAGATGGAAAACACAAAAAGACACCAAGTAACAGAACATAGAAAATATAGCGATTCTGCAGAGAAAGATGGGTAGACAAGTAGCAAGAGCAGAAGGGGGAGGGTAAGAAGGACGAGCATTGTGTGGACTGTGTTAGGAGTAATGCTCAAGGAAGAGGTGCGTTTTCAGTGCAGATTTGAAGGATTCAGTTGTAGGAAGGTGGCGGATATGGAAAGGGAGAGAGTTCCATTGTTTTGCTGCACAGTAGCCAAAAATCCTGTGACCATATGTTGTTGTTCTGGTGAGGGGAACAGTGAGGATACTGTCATCCAACGAAGAGTGTAGTTGTCTGGCCGGAAGGTAAGGGATGAGAAGTTCAGAGAAATAGTCAGGACAGGAGCTTGCAAAGAAATTAAAACACAGGACAGACAGTTTGTACTGGATGCGAGAACGGATGGGTAGCCAGTGTAGAAAACGAAGGAGAGGAGTGACATGGTCCCGTTTTCTTGCTCTAAGCACCAGACGCGCAGCAGAGTTTTGTACTCTCTGGAGTCTCTGAATGAGGTAGTCAGGGCAGCCTGCCAGCAAGGAGTTGCAGTAGTCAAGTCGAGAAAGAACAAACGCACAGACAAGAGTGTTGGTAGCGCGTGTAGAGAGAAAATGATGGATGGCACTGATCTTACAGAACTCAAAGTAGGCAGACTGACAGAGAGCTGCTACATGTCTGTCGAATGTCATGTCATCAGTGAGAATAAATCACAGATTCCTAACGGATGACATGAATGTGATGTTGGTTTCGCCCACCTTGATGTGATTGGGCAGACTGACAAGCGAAGGTTGATGTCTTCTTCTATGGCACAAGAGGGCTTCAGTTTTATCGTCGTTTAGTTTAAGCTTGTTTTTTACCATCTAGCCCTTGACTTAGCTAATACAAGCTTCTAGAGAGCTAATTAGTAATAGCAGAGTGAGACTCAGACGGTGGAGTGGAACAGTAAAGCTGCGTGTCGTCAGCATAGGACTGATGAGAAACCTGGTGAGACTGGATGCACGATGAAAGTGGTTTAGTGTACAGGATAAACAGAAATGGGCCAAGTACTGAGCCTTGGGGAACACCACAGAGAAGTGGAGCAGGGCGAGATGTTTGACCATCAACTACCACAGTCTGGGTCCTATAATTGAAATAGGACTTGAACCATGAGAGGGCAGGACCAGAAATTCCGTAGAGGGTGTGGAGTCCATGAAGGAGCAGAGAGTGGTCTATTGTGTCGAATGCAGCAGACAGGTCCAATAGAGTTAAGGGAGAAACATCACCACTGTCAAGGGCAAATAATACGTCTGTCGTTAACTTAATAAGAGTGGTCTCAGTGCTGTGAAAGGGTCTATATGCCGACTGAGCTTGTGGGAGTAGATGGTGCTTTTGTAAGTAGGCCCAGAGCTGTAGCAAAACTATTTTCTCTATGATCTTAGAGAGAAAAGACAAGTTGGAGACTGGGCAGTAGTTGTTCAACACATTGACATCAAGCGTGGATTCATCTCAACCTAAACATAACTCCAGCCACCATCTTAGTCTTTCTGGGTTTAAAAGATCAGACTCAGTGTATATGTTTCATATTTACATCTGTGTTTGTGTCTGAAAAAAGTGTACCTTCTTTTGTGAAAGACTGGTGCTAACTTCTTAGGCAAAGAGTTTCCTGATAAATCCTACAAGATGCATAACATGATTCTGTTGCGTCATCACAGATGTTTCCCTTGCTATTCTGACAATGACTGTTTACACACTTTTTCTCAGCAGTTGCTTCTCTTACATATGCTTCTTCTGTGAAAATGCAGACAAATGCTTATCATTTTTAAGTGCTTTTGGACACCAATGCCTGAAAAAATGTTACCATCAGCTGTTGAATGATTATGACATGAGCAGCTCAAACAGCTTTAGCTTAACAAAGGCAAAAAAAAAAATGCATAAAAAATTCAAAGCAGATCCAAACAGAAATCACAACATAGAAAGCAAAAACAAGGTAACAATTTAGCCCTGCGATAAGCTTTTCTGCAAAAGTCTTTCCTCACACAGCTATGACTACAACAGATTCATCGGTTAGCATAAAAAACAAATGTATCACTGATAAAATTAATGTGCTTTGGTTAATCTTTTAATCAATGGCAAGAAAAATATCAACTTGTAATCTTTTAATCAATGGCAAGAAAAATATCAACTTTAAAACAATAAAATTATATCTTCAAATTGAAAAACCCACCCACAAAGCCTCCTCTTTCTTTGTGATTCTTTGAAATTGTATTTCCTGTTTTGTGTTACTCTTTCGAATCAGTCAACGTCTTTAACTCTGAACCACTGCTGACATTACACCGACAACATCCTTTAGAGGTCATGGAAGTCAAGGAAATAATTGTTGTAATGGCCAAGAGACTGGCAAAGGTGTCAAACCAGATTTCTAGCAGGAATAAACAACAAGCACAGTTTTTAAGAAGTTTCTAGTGGTAACAAATGAGCGTAGGCGATCCATCACATCATTTGAATTTTTAAAGGAGACAACAAGCCAATATTTTCAGACAACCATGCAAATGAATGGGTATAGTCCAGTATTATTGTGCTTAGCAGCTGGGACCAGTTGCACAACACATTTTTAATTTTAAACACTCTTAGGCCTTAACTCTACTTACATAATCAGTTTTATAGAAATACAGTGCACAATTTTAGAACATTTAAAACTAAAATTGTTCTAAGTAAGATAAAACTATTTAAATCAGACTTTCATTCCCACCAGAATGATTTTTTTTTGTATGGGCTTGTGCAACACATTTCAATGGAACATGAGCGATTTTTGAAAAAAGTCTTCTTTAGAAATGTTCTAAGCTTTAGAAACATGTGCAACTAGCCCCTGGCCTATTTGAGTAAACTTGAAAAAAATAATTTAGAAGCTTTGAAACAAAATTAAGGCAGATTATTTGTACAAGAAACTGCAGGACAGAAAGTAAAGTGAAAAATATACTTTCTATAATTCATAAGCACAGTGCGTGTGCCTCATCACAGGGAACCCTGAGCAGCATACACTTACCGTGGTGACTGATGCTTAGAGAGAGAGGAATCCGAAGCAAATCTAGGTCTACGTGCAAAGCAAGAGTAAATGCTAGGTCCTGAGTTTCTCACTTTTGTTCCAGAAATGCTGGCGTGGAAGCATGACAGAAATAAAAGAGGTTCAGATCATATGAAGTAATAATTGCAAAGCAAATTTTTTTTGGGGAAAAGCTGCTTATATTAATTATAGTTGAGGTCAAGAGATCACCCCATCAGACTTGCCATCTGCTATCGCTACTGTACTTTAAGAATCACGCGGCATGTAAATGTTTACAAAGCATATTAATGGTGTTAAGGTTAGTTTTCTGTTGTCATCCTTCCTAGATCTCTGGGGCCAGGAGAGCAACAAATTCATAGGTGCTAGCTGGATGAATAAAGTGAGGCAGCCAGATAAACTTTTAGCTACTGCTTGGCAATGCCCTGTGCACCTGCCCTCAGGAGTCTACCTCTCCTTGTGGTTTCACTTCCATTTTGGACATATTTTCCATACTCATTTGCTTCACCAGACTATTGAAACCTATATGCTCATATTGAGTAAAACTTTTGCAAATAATTTTGCATTTACATTTTTTCTCATTAACCCCCACCTCCCTCACCCAAACACACACCCACTATGCACATACTCACATTTCTCTACAGATTTATTTTGCAGTTTTGTGAACATTTAACTCTTTCAATGCAATGTGCTACATTTTCATATTCCCCAAATATGCAATAGAAAACAAATAACCTCCTAAGGAAATTTAATGTTTATGATTACACAAACTCTGCTAGAAATTCTAATGAAGCCAGTTGTAAGCTGATTTAACTCATCAACCAGGAACCAGAGATATTAAAATTACTTAATCAAATGCAATTATTAAAGGACAGTATTAATGCAGCAAGAATAGCTCTTTTGGATTTTTTGGAGCACCAGATCTACTATACAATACAGCATATACTAAATGTCTGGGCACTCTGGCTAGAGAGAGAGATCAAAAGCATCTGAATAGAAGAGTGGATAAAAATTACCATGAATAATATCTAAAGAGGAATGTTCCAAACTTGAAATCAGATCTCCCTCTCACTGCAAAACTGAAAGAGAGGATCTTAAAGTATAATGGCTTCATTAATAAAAGTCTGTTATTTATTATGTAAAATGTGTTTGTATACTACAAGTCTCAGTGAAAATGTATGCCCTTTTCTCAGCCCTAAATTCTACCAGCATAAACAAAAATGAATGTAGTTTTACGTCTGAGAAAACTGAAAAATAATTTGAGTTCTCAATGTTTTTTATCGATGCTCCTTTGGTTTTGAATGCCTAAAATAACTGCTATTCTTCTCAGTTTTCATCAATCCCTACTCCTACGACAAGAAAATATTTGTTGGCCTATTTCTGTGATAAAAATGTCTTACAACAGAAAGGAATTTGATGCAGCATAAATACAGGCCAGTGTGGATAAAGAAATATGTCCTTCAAAATGCATGCGCTGTAACTGATTGTAAAAATATGTACAGTTCAGAACATTACAACAACATGCCATAGCAGGTTACAGCAGCATTTAACATTCATCCAAACCTTATGCTAAGATATCCAATCCAAACTGCATGCAAGTGAAAGGCAATATAAAATCTGACACAAAGACTTTTTTTTTGTTGTTGGTAATATTAGCCATGCAGCAATTTATTATTGTTGATATATTTCTGTCTGACCTGATGAAAATTTCTGATAAACCCTACAATTCAAATTTGCTATTTTATTTGTGCAATGCTACTTTCCACTTTTTTAACCATTACACAGCTGCTAAAACTTTATGATTTAATTTAAAGTTTAAAGATAGTACATGCAGCGCAAAGTTTTGTAAGAATGCACTGCACTTTGATAACTAATAATTTCCAAAGAAATCTTTGTAGTCTATTCCATACCACCTTCACATGTAGTACTATGATCATGCTGAAAAAAAACCCTTTATATCTTATAAGATGCCTCACCAAATACTCTGGAGTTGATGTTCATATTTTGGATAAAACACCAAGCTGTGAAGAGATGATGAAAAGATGGTTTAATTCTCTTACCTGGCTGACTTTTTCTTTATCTTGGCTATACTCTCTGAAGGGGGTTCAATGGCACATGACATTTCATGACTGAAATGCAAAATTTTGTTATCACTAATAAGAGAGACATAAACTTTTGAATTTTTCATTATTCTCAATCTCTCTCACACACAAACACATGTACTCATGCTCATCCACATGCACAAATGGGGCAGTCTGATGGTGCAGTAGTCATCTCCCACCAGGGCAGAAGTTCAGATCTCATTTTGGGTACATGTAGTTTTTCTGAGGCACCTGTATAAGGGACATCAGGCTACAGAAAAACCTTTTTCAGTCCAAACCCTGCCCCCACACAAAGATAAAGATGCATACTATAGCAAATGAACTCACATACAGGCATCTCATCTGATCTGTGAATGTGTGCAGTTATGTGTTTTTAAAAAAAATGTGAAGAAATCAATGTGATCTACAGTTTTTTTTCCTCAGCTGTCTTATAACATCTGAGGAAAACGGAAATTCAGATATATTTTCAAATGCAGGTGACAGCATCTAAGTTACCATTAACTTTGGCCACAGGGAACAATATTCTAACTTGTCTTCAATCAAGTGCACCTACACTGAGCTAAGTCTGACAATGATATAGCAACGAGACACAGGAAAAGGTTCATATTTCTCTGTGAAGGAAACAACTCTTGTTACTTCATTTTATTTCCTCAATCATTATTCTTCTTCTTCCTTTTCGCCCCAAGTGGACACAGTTCTGGGCTTTCCTCCCCAGCTGGGTCCATGTCATTCCAGCTTGTGGGACAACAGGCTGACATCATCCGCGAAGTCGAGATCTTCAAGTTGCATGGCAAAGGTCCATTGAATGCCTGTGTTGCTATTAGAGGTTGTTCTTCTCATGATCCATTCTATGATGATCAGGAAGATTGTCGGCGATAGCATACAACCTTGCCTTACTCCAGTCCTCACTGTGAAGGGGTCAGTCAGCTTCCCATTGTGGATCACTTCCTCAATCATACTTCTTTCTTTTTTTTTTTTTTTAAACGCAGAGCATCTCCCTCCCATCCACTCATTCTAGCGTGGAACTTGGAATACTGGTTAACTCATCAGAGCCTCACCCCTTGGGCACAAGGACACAAACGTTTTCCTTTGGATACATGAATTTTCATAATTTCCTTTTTTAAAAATAAGCATGTAAATTGCAACTATATTTTTATATCAATAAATCTGAGTACAATTCAAATTTTCTTATCAAAAATTACTTCAAGATATTTTTTCTTTTTTTTTTGTCACAGTTAGGATATCCAGGAGAGTAAGTAAACTGATTTTTTTTAAGTTGTCTTGAAAAAGGCTACCATACCAAATCTGGCTCACAAATCTTCCCAAAAGTCCAGTTTAGATCTCAATAAACACATATGGGATAGTCCAGAAGGAATCTAAACCTGCAAATAAGTGCTGCATGTGCTCTATCACTTGTCATGCTTGGCACCTCAGTGTCTACCATTTCCACATTCACCCCATATGTAGTCCTTTTATGTATTTTTTTCCACATCTGACAGAGTTTAATCCTCATCGTTAGATTCTCATTCAACAAGTATATCTGCATCATCATCATCATCATCGGAAAGCATCTCTGTGGTTTCTGCACTGACAATTGATGTAAACATCTCATCTTTGACTTTTTTTCCAAAGAAAGTGACCAGGTCTACAAAATTGTTGGCCAGAAACAACTGATTAAACAATGCCAAGGAAGGCAACTGCAGAAAAATGATTCCTTAAGTAACATAATAATAAATGTAAGATTTATACAGTGCATGATCATGCTCACAAAGGAACATGCTCTTAGTGCTTGAGACAAAGAGACATGGACAGCATACGAAGGACAGAAGGAAAAACAACTGTTCAGACAAGTAATAAAAAACAAACATTGAAGATGAAAAGAGAGATCCAATCAGGGAACAAATATTCCATGGTTGTTAACCTCAAGAAATGGAAATTAAAAATATACCGAATATCCTTTGTTACACCATCTGTTAAAGCAGTCACTGAACTGGGTCACATTTTCTTAAAAAAAACCTATTTGTGATGACATCCACAAATTAAGCTTTCTTCTTTGAAAAAATGCTGAGTTTAAATATTAAATGAGCTTCAAGAAATAGACTTTTCTTTAATCCCTAAAGTAAAACCAAGGTGAAAACAATGCAGACAGGTAGATTTATCCTTCCCTCTATGAACCCACCTTTCACTGTCACTGTAGATACGAATAGAGTCAAACCACTCCCAGAAGCGGTTGTCATACTGGATGTTGTAGATCTGAGCAGCTGACTGCAGAAGCCTAAGCTGTGCCAACACCTCAAACTCTTTGCGGTGCTTTTCAAAATTGATTAGCCCATCATCAGTAATGTCTGGCATAGCTGTATCCAGCATGGTGAGGTCAGTCAGGAAAGTGCCCAGGTATGGAACTGTACCTTGTACTGTCCCCTGACAAATGTAGAATAAAGTGATGAAAGCACTGAGTGTGCTTTGTTCTATGCATTGGAAGATTTGAACATTTCTCTTCAAAGGTTTTGCTTTATAAGTAAGATTGAAAGCAGTGTGTCTTCACTATAAGCTGTGTCTTTCACTGTACCCTAGAAAAAAAAACTTGTCTTGAACTATAATGAAGTTAGCCACATTAAGGATTGTATCTTAAAAATCATTTCCCCTTCAATCATAATGAGAAAAGTTATGACATACATTATCAATCCATGACCGCCTTTTCTGCATATTTTTCCTCTTTAAACTTTTGTTCTGGGAGTCTAGGTCTGGAAATTTTGCAGTGGCTTCCTAAAATAATAATAATAATATATTAATGCAACAAAAAAAGAAGCATAGACAAGCAAGATAATAATTTTAAATACTATTAGTGTTTTTAAATTTAGATCTTCTTGTAAACAGACCTATCTCTTTTGTTGTGTTTCTTAAACATTTTGAAATAATGCAACAGTAAGCAGTGCACGATTACATGGTCTTACACACACACACACACACACACAGACACAATTTTCACTTACTCTCACACAAATACTCACTCACTCTCACATACATACACTCACTCACACTATGTGCACACACACACACACACACCATAAAAGGTCAAGGTAATACTGCAACTTTTCTGTCACTGGGGAGTAAGGTGTTAGAGATTACATTTATGCAGGTTCCAGCTTTTTTGTGAGGGTAGTCATAATCTTTTTTCCATTGCTGTTTTTCCTTCCCCAGCCTTGTAAGAGTTCAGGTACCAATTCAACAGGTGGGTCAACTGGTGCAAGTTTATTGTGCCACTTGGTATCAAACTGGCTACTGAGGGTGCATGTGGCCTTAGACACCAGTCCTCAAACCACCAATTAAAATAAAAGACACCATAAGAGACATACCTTCATTAGTAACTCTCGTGAATTGAGTTGATTGTTGTCACCAGAGAAAATATCGGACAGCTCATCAAACAGTACAATGGTTTCTCTGTTGATAAAAGCAGTGTAAAACTTCTTTCCAAGTTTAGAAACAATTATCTCTGAAGTTGTGAATAAAGTACTGTTATAACACAGGAGTATTAAATAAACTAAGCTCTTCAAATCAAAATACAAATGAATTATGCATTTTTATACATGCTTTGATTACAAACAGTTAATGCCTTAATCTTCTGAATATGATTTGACTTTTATGAGCGTTTGAAAAGGGTGGTGGTCAGGTAGGCTATATCATAGCAAGGCAACCAGCCCTGTAAGCAGATGTCACATGCAGAAAAAGAACAGCCTGCCTGAGACAAAAGCTGAACCCAGAACAGCCAACCTTTACTGTATTGGTGACAGGCTTTAACTGTTGTGCCACTGGACCACCCACGAGAGTTTGAAAAGCGAAGGAATAATAGTCACAATCATAAAATGCACCACTCACTTTTACCTAAAATGATCAGGACTATGGCCATTAAAACCAACATTATTGTCAGTGCTGCTGTCTGCTATTTCTCATTAAGTTCTAAATTCAACAATACAGATTTGGAAAGCACATACTTGGGAACTGCAGACCAGCACCTCCGGAGCCGATACACAGGATGAGACTGTAGCCCTGACAAAATAGCTCGTAATGATGAAAAATTCTTCAGCTCCCTCAGTTCCTGAAAAACAGATCCCTCACTCATTTAGAAATCATTCATTTCTTCTTTTTTTTGCAAACATTAATACTAAAAGTACAAGTCTAAAATCAGAAGTTTTTAAAAAATGAACAGAAACAATAGAAACGTGAGCTACTTCTTCTGAAATATGATACAATTTTACATAAGACAGAGAAATAAAAACAGCCTCAGAAGAAGACTAGTGTAAGAAGTCAATTTCAAAAAAGAAAATAAATCCAACAGACAAAATGTATATCCATAAATAGAGAACCTTTTTCAATAAGCACTGTCTATTAGATGACAAATTAAAGTGATGAACCAAAGACCTCACTATCAAAAGCCTTGAAATGAATACAATGTAAGCTTTAATTAATTTATTAATGTGACATTAACACACTTCTTGCTGGCTAGTCCTAAAAATGTGCCCCTCACTCACTTGTGCAATGTTTATCCACTTCTGCAAGAGTCTTGCACGGGAAGAGCTTCTGAGGTCTGGATGTTTGAGGACAGTGGCAATGACGCGTAAAGAGACACGGTTGAACTGTTCAACTGTTGCCTGCACACTGGGTGCATCTTTTCCTCCCTTGTCTCTTCTTCCCCAAACAGCCCCCAAGCAGTGGTGTGGTACAACCTTCTTAAACAGTTCCTGTCACAGTTTAGTTTACATTTGTGTTGTATTTTATTCAGTTTTTCAGTCCTTTGATTTTCAAGCTCAAATGGAAAGTTCCAGAATGAGTAAATGTGTGTGTATATGTGTGTGCATGTGTGCGCAGATGCCGAAGAAGGTACAGAGTGTGAAATAATAAATATTTCTTATGGTTCACAAGTTCATGACAGTCGATTACATTCACCAGAAATAAGCAGTAGTTACACTCACAGCATCCCGAAGGGTCAACTGCTCTGCACACAGTCGTGGTAAAATGTCAGGAAATGTCAAAGGTTTTGGAGCTTCTTCATCAATCATGTGATCCACTTCATCACAGATGGAGAAGCGAAACTGGATGTTTTCTGCTGTAAAGGTATGAATGTGTGGATCTGTATATTTATGTACTCACATGCAAGTCACAAACTAAGTTCTAGCATCGAATATTCCATAATTAGTATGTTAAGTGCAATTTACAGATTCTTCTGAATCATCTTAGATCATAACCTATGCTGAGACATGGCATTAATGTTAGTAAATGGAATAGCAAGATTATGTTTCAAAGTGTGTCGACTGATATTTCTGTAACAATTTCTGCCATTATTTATGTATACACTATTCATTCTATTTATAAATTAAGGAAGATGGAAAAAAAGGGACAAAAACTAATCAAAATTTAATGAACTATTTGAACATAGAAGACTTGATCTGAAAGAACATAGATTAAAATATGACTACATTGGCATTTTTGTGTCTAATCCAGATTCTATTTACATACCATATTGACTATTGTTGTTTAGATTTTTGATTTTCCTTCTTAAGTTAACAGGGACAAAAATCAACTAATCAGTAAATACCCTAGGTCAACTTGCTATGCCTAATAAGCTAAATTCAACACTCAGTTCAACAGAAAACTATAGACTGGATGAATTCCACTGGTGTTTTTTTCCTACCTCCATTACTAGAAGCCTCCTTTTTCAATCTTTCAATGCGACTGTGTGCTCTTGAAGAAAGATCACTATCAGGAATTACTTCCCTTGCAAAATTTTCCAACAAAGTGAGACATGGATAGTTTGGACTTTCTCGAAAGTCTTCAGGATATGTGTCAAGCCACACTGACAACACACACTTAAGAGTTCTGTGAGAAACAGTGAAAAAGGGATGTGATATTCTGCAGCAGACTGACATTACTTACACAAAGCCATGATGAGAAACTCAATTTTATTAACACTTTTCCAAAAGGGCATGTTGATAACTAATAAAAGCCCAGATCTACTTCTTGTCTTTAGTACTTCTTATACTACAGTAAAAGTTAACCCTCCCAACCCATCAAAAAAAAAAAAATTAAAATGGCACACATAATTTTAATACAGCATTGCTATAGTCTTGTCAATTCACACAATATGTTTTTGTTGAATTTCAACATCGCACACAAAGTTGCAGATATAAAGCATTCCAAGTAATACATGTAGTTCAGGGACATTTCTGCATGCTATTCTCATCATTCATACCAAGATTTCTGTTCCCTTCCTCTATACACATTTAAAAAT
Source organism: Marisa cornuarietis (assembly GCA_004794655.1). NCBI lineage: Eukaryota > Metazoa > Mollusca > Gastropoda > Architaenioglossa > Ampullariidae > Marisa > Marisa cornuarietis. The sequence continues at coordinate 2,090,019 of SMMW01000572.1, forward strand.
AAGCAAAACACTTACTTCTGTTGTTGTTCAAAAAGTTCACTTTTGCCCCTCTTATTTTGTGATCTTAACAGACGATATCTGAAAAAATAAGTAGCACCTGGAATAAGGATTACAACAGTGTAACACATCTACCCTACAACTCTTTTCTAACACAGAAGCCCTCAGTTCTGAAACAAGTCCTTGATGTTTTCTCTATCTCATGCATATTAATAAAAAAAATTTCCTCTTTTCCCACACCTGTAGATTGAAAGCACAGAGATAAAGCATGGAGATAAATGACTTGTGAATATTGCACTAGAATACTAAGATCAACACAAACAACAACAGGGATAATATAGCACATTATGACTAACACAGTATGCAAATAACAAAACCTGGTCTAAATCAACAAAAAAAGGAAATAAATATAAAAATGAATGTTAAACAACACGGAAAGGTCAATAAACAAATAAACAAACAAAAATAAAGCCAATCAAGCACACCTGCTAACACCCCATTAAAATATGCAAATGTTATGAAATATATGTTACAGAAGAAGGTCACATTCACAGAATTAAAAGCGCTCTCCTGTAGATCTCTCAACTTCAGCCAATGGTTAAAAACTTACCTGTCAACTATGGCTTGAAGCAATTGGAGAGGTATAGCAAAGGTACGGTAGGTGGCAAGGAAGATGTTCATGTATGAGGAGTCAAGCTCTCCTCTCACAGTCGCTAGGGCTTCAACCAAGCGTGGCAGTGTCCCTGCCTTGATGACTCTCAGCTTCTGTGTCTCCCACATTAGATGAGAAAATTCCCGCACCATTTCATCTTCCAGCTGCAGCATATATTACTGCCAGACTGATCAATAGCCAGGGACAGATCGATTAACAGACAGGGACAACCCAATTAATAGCCAAGGACAGCCCAATTAATAGCCAGGGTCAGCCCAATTAATAGCCAGCTTACAGACAGACATGACAGCAGAGACGCTAGCCCTGACAGGCAAGAACAGTGTGAATGGTGGCAGTGACCTTGAACAAAATGTAGGATTTCTGAATATGCTGCACACAGTTACCAGTTACATTTTTGTAAACAATGCTACAGAAATTGGCAAGAAGCATTACTATCATCATCATAATGATCATCGTCATCACCATGCTCCTCATTATCAAAATGAACATACAAAATCATTTGAAACTTCAAAATTTTTTTACTCTAATACATACTATAACACAATAAAGTTTGCCAGCAAAATGCTTCCACATTTACTATCCAGTGGACCTGAAACAACAACCGTGTACTTTCCAATGAATGCCTTAAAAGCTCTTCAGATACATACCCTTGCTGGAGACAGATAAGTGACACGCTTCAGGTATGTGTTGTAAACAGCTCCTTCCTCTCGTTCCTCTCGCCAGAATCGAGTTCCATCTTGGTCATCCTGCTTAGACATACCACCAGCAGTTAACCGTAATGTAGCTGTCTGCCCAAAAAGAAACAACTGAATCACAGCCATTTAGCATCTCTAGCCTCTACAACAATGTCGTTATCCTGGAATTTTTGTTCATCTTTTAGGAGAAAGTACCTGAGAGCAAGGGTCAGATTATAACCACATATAAAGAGCCCATCCCACTTACAATTTCAAGAGGACAAATTCCATTTTATATAAGTACACTCTTCTGAGAACTTCCTCTAAGATGAAGTCCTTGCCACTTGATGCACCGGATGCAAATCCATTGTGTCTTTCTGTGTGTGTGTGTGTGCACATGCATGTGTGTGTGTGAGCATACACATGTGTGAAATGTGTGAGTGTACACAAAAAAGGGGATAATGGGTTTTCATCCCAAGCAGGAAACTAATGCAGTCCCACGGAGAATGTGCAGAGAAAATATACCTTGAAAGTGCAAAATATAAGGAAAACGGGTTATCAATCAGAGTCACTTTCTCATTAGACATCATCTGGATTTTGTTTTAAATCTTTGATAAAAAAAAAAACTGGCCAATGTCTCACAAGTATGTCAAAATAAACCAAGCAGCATTCCTTCCACTTACAAAAATGCAAGCATGAATCTATATCTTTGTGTGTACATAGACAGAAATACTTTTTTATATAACATTGTAAGTCATTCTGCAATGGAAATAAGTGGCAGGCCACTGACATACCATCAATAAGCCCCTGCTGCTAGACTATAAGATTGAGAATCTGAATCATCCATCCCCCCACCCCCTAAGCCTCAAACCACTCTGCCTTGTCTCTTAACATGACAGCACTTGAGAAGGAAGCTAAGTGGAGAAGATGAAAACCTCAACTGAGTGCCGTACATCCCTGATGAGGAAGCCTTTTTAAACTGGACCACAAGGCAGAGGAGGGGGAAGGGGATTTAGTGCACAAACCATACACCAGGCCAGCAACAGCTGACCACAAGCTGCTTTACTTAAGTACAAGCTGAAGATCATAATTATGGAAAAGGCACTTAAACCAAATAAATTTGGCCATTGGTAAACAGCAACCTTTAACACACCCCAACCTCTGTTACATATGCACACAATTATAAAATACCTTAAAATGTATGCAAAACACTAAATATTTTCCATAAGCCATCTCAGCCACATGTTCCTGTCTTTATTTTGTTGAAAAAAAAATCATTAAACTATAAGCTGCAATCATTAGCTGTGACCAGCAGCATCTTACTTCCTCAAGGATCAGATCATGGGGGGAAAAAATTTCTTATCACTTTCTCCGGCAAAGAAACCGATATAAGACAACATGTTATGACTCTCCTTAAGCAATTAGTGCAGTATAATGATGACACCTTTACCTTTCAGCTTCAGAACTGTCACTGTAATGGAACTAACAGGTGTGATTTATTACATATGTGAATGCTGACACCTGCATCTCTCTCTCTCTCTCACACACACACACACACACACAAAGCACACCTGCCTGTATGCATGCATATTCACACATAGCTTTTCTGGTCTGTCACTGTAGAAAGGTAACACTTTCTGATGAAATTTAAACCTTATATAAGTCAGTTACAAAAATGTTACATGAGAAACCCACATGACAAATATGCCTATGTTTACTAGCAGTAATACTGCAATGAATCACCAAAGTTAATTGATACATTTTTATAAATGATCTACAAATAAACATCCAAAGATGTATTCATATTTAATTCCTTTTGTTAACAAGGTGATCAACTTCTCTTTTTCAGTTTCTTAAAAAAATGTTATACTCATTTGACCTTTAACAGCAAATTAGCCCTGATGTTAATTATGGTCCGAAGAAATAATTTAGCTAGTAATAAATAATCCTTATTAATGGTTTTATACTTATCATTATACATTCACTGTGTGCTTTCACTACCCCCACCCCACCTCTCAATGTTCTTGAATAGAAACCATTCTTTGATAATATAAAGAAGCAGCAAATAATAGGGAATGCAATTTACAAAGAGCTAACACTGAAATAGTGTTTATGTTTTATCAGCAAACTATGTCTAAATATAACTGATGGGTGGCATGAAACTAATGGATTAACAGAAGATGGAAACAACTTTCGTGGAAAGCATTTGGCATAGCGTGTGCTAAGTGCTTCAAATGTACGCTTCTTTCTCAACATCTCACATTATCGCAGCAATAATAATAATAATGATTTGTATAGCACCTTTCCAAAGATTTGCTCTGAGAGCTTTACATAAATCATACATAGACTAAATCATCAACAACCATGCACCCATATTCACATATAACAGACATGCTCACATCTACAACATACACTCACACTCAAAGTAAATTACAGATACAAATTATGCACGCTTATGTCAGGACAGGGTTATAGTGAAGTTGTCGTTCTGTAAAGATGCGTCTTAAGTTTAGACTTAAAGATGGTAAGGGAAATCAGAGTGATAAAGGCTGATGGGTAATCTGTTCCAAGTTTATGGGGCTTGGTAGGAGAAAGACCTCTGTCCATACGTCTTTGTCTTGCCTGGTAGGACTCGCAGAAGCTTAGTGTCAGAATATGAGCAAAGAAGTGGTGAGGGTGTATAGATGGGAGTGAGTTCAGAGAGGTACTGAGGACCAGTGCCAGAAACAGTAAAGTAAGTGAAAGTGGAAAGTTTGTAGGGTATACGATCCACAACTAACAGCCAGTGAAGAGAACGTATGACAGGTGATATATGTTCCTATCTGGATGGTTTGCAGACGAGGCAAGCAGCGTTATTCTTTTTTAAGTCTGTCATAAAGATACTTGCATGGGAATTTCAGCTAAAAGAGAATTACAATAGTCCATCCTTGACAGCACAAAGGCACAGATTAGAGTTTGTGAATGAGATAGTGACGAATAGTACTGATCCTACAAAGTAAGGTAAGCACTTCTGCAGACATTCTTTTATATTATAAATTATCTTAATATCTGTTGCTAGATTTTCATAGTTTTATTAAACTGAAAGCCTAAACCGATCAGTCATCTGTCAGGTATGTTGATAGCTGTGCATGAATGCATTACAATGGAACTGTTTAATGCTGCTTTCTGTAAAAGTTTACTATTGTATATGTTTACATGTGGCTGAACTTTGAGTTTGAGCAGCACCAGCTGATGTTCCTGTCGACCAATTTTCGCTTAGTAGTGGGTGTGAGCTGTGTCAAAAACACTAGTCATAGTGTGATGAAACGGCGTATGTAGTACTGCTATTTCTCCTGACCAAGCTAGTCCTAAGCGACAGAACTGTTCTGAAATAAAAGAACAGTCTTAGTACATGCGATCTATGGATGAAGAAAGAAGACGGGGAAAATGGTTTGAATCGACGAAAGCAATGATAAATCAACTACACGCGCGTCTCGTCTGCTTCGAACTTACCAAACAGCAGGTCATACTTCAGCGATTTTGAAAAAAAAAGATCGCTACTCACCTGAGATTCCTGGCGTTCTGCCTCCATTCCGAATTCAAGTCAACAATGTCAGTCTACGCAGAGACGACATTTTCATCTAGAAGGCGCCTAATTGTCATCAGCTTCAGAACAGTTATTTACTACTGCCTACTTCCGGTCTTCCATTTTTTTCCCTGAGTCTTCTTCGGAGATTCTCGGAGCTCGTCGCCGACAAGAACGAGAGAGGAGCGCAGTGCACCTAGCGTACAGACGAATTTCACAGCAGTTACATTGCGACGACAATGCCGAATCTTGGGGACATCTTCCCTGACTTTGAAGCAGACACATCAGATGGGAAAATCCAGTTTCATCAGGTTATAGAAGGATCGTAAGTTATTCGCGTAATTTTCTTTGTGTATTTATTAGAATGTCGTTGGCCTTGAACTTTCAGCGGTTTATGTGTGCATTTAGAAATACACATTCGTACCCGCCTCCGCTGCCAGCAGAAGTCAGACAGTAGTTAGAACAGAAGTGGACGAAAAAGGCACCAGACACCTTTTAAAATTTACTGACCTGCATGCTAATACTGTTTTACTTCACTACACAAGATGAAACGTATATTTTCACCCGGCATTCCCGAAAACTTTATAAATTTTCTATTTGGTGAAGTTACGGGGGTTGGGTGCAGTATCAATATTAATTATTAGGGAATACAACAGAATGTTAAATATGAACACCCAAAAACCTTGATTTCTATAAAAAAAAAAAAAGTAAATTGTTTTAGTTTTTCAGTGGAATTCCAAACACAATTTTATGTTCAAAATGTCTGATTCAGCGGCTTCTTGTTTTGGTGAAAACTGATCGAGGTCACATACTTTTATACAGTTGTTGTATACTATTATATACTGCTGGGGATTTTTTCTTCATTCTTCAGTTATCATTTGGTTTGGTTTGTTTGGCCTTTCTTTCCATATCACATTGAGCTTGCCCCCACAAAGGGAAATGTGTTTTACAAATTCTGTTACTATTACTATATGCTTCTTGGTACGTTTAACCAGAATCCCCAGTTGGATATAAATGCACTGTACAATATTAAGTATAGTTACAATTAAAATAATTTTGTACAACAGTTTTCTATGGACAACCAATTTTGACTGTACTGTCTAAACTCTAAAGCTTGAAGTTTCATTGTTGAATGTATTGCTCGAATATTATCAAGTCATACTTTTGAGCATATCTTTCTGCTGATAAGAGTAAGACTTGATTTTTTTATAGGACAAGAATATTATCAGAAGACCATTGTTAAACACTTATAGCCATCATATCTGACTTCTTTTAGGTCAAGGGCACTAACATCCCATAAACCTGTCAGCTAAGCCAAATCTGGACGGGTCAGACTGCTTTTGAATACACAGCATTGTTTGGGAGACATTGCAAGCATTTTCAACAGCAGAAACTCAAGTACACACAAGCTTCATTAACCATTTCTAGTCTAGCCCTGGATTATCTAAATAAAAAAAAATTAGCCACATTTACTGAAACCTAAATAAAAATAAGACAGCAGAAACCTAAGTACATGTGAGCATCACAAAATACTATAAACTAGACTCTTTTGGGGAAAGTAATGTTGTTTAAAGTGTATGGAACAGTATGGGCTGGCAACCTTGTGTGATTTTTATCTGTATTCTTGTACATCAGAGGTTGGGTAGATGGTCTTCATTGTGTTGGTAATGCATTCTGCTAATAAAAAAAATCTCACAAATCTTAAATTTGTCTTCAAAAGATGATAGATTTAGGGGAAGTATCATCATGCATTTGATTTTGTGTGTGTGTGCGTTTTCAGATGGGCTATATTATTCTCCCACCCAGCAGACTACACACCAGTGTGTACAACAGAACTAGCACGTGTTGTTAAGCTGATGGACAAATTCAAAGAGAGGAACTGCAAAGTCTTTGCCCTTTCTTGTGATGGAGTTGAAAGTCACATTGGATGGTCTAAGGTAACACATCAAGGGTGACTTGTCTTAAGACTTTTAAAGAGGAGTTGCATTTTCAGAGGTTGCATGCAAAAAATGGTCAAGTTGTCTCTAAAAATGTTGAACTTGATGAACACATAATCAGTTTGTGCCTCTTTATTAAACAAGAGATTGAGCACTTATTATGTTTTTAACACGCCTTTGCAGGATGTTATGGAGTATGCAGGGGAGAAAGGTGATCTTCCATACCCAATCATTGCCGATGAAAAGCGCAATCTTGCCGTAAAACTTGGTATGGTTGATCCTGATGAGAAAGATGCTAAAGGCCTTCCACTCACCTGCCGGGCTGTAAGTTGTATCAAATGTGGTGTTTTAAGGGAAAGGGACAGTACTCTTATGACTTATTTAGTTAAAATTCAAGTGTTTTGTTTAAAAGTCAAAGATGTGGATTTTGCATGGAAGTACAAATAATAGACTAATCAACTCACCCTAGAAATTTTTTTTAGTATGGGTGATAAATAAGTTATGAACTTACTGCCAAAAATGCTTCAGAATAGGCACAATTGCATCATTTCGTGAGGTTGTACATGCATAGTAATGAATCAGTATTTCTGCTCATCAGTGATTTTTTCCTTTAGTGTTATTCCAGCATGCAGCTGTATTTTAAAAGCATTGGTCATAATGTATGTGGGTGAAAATTAGTGACATTTTCTATAAATGTCTCTTTGTGTGAATTTTTCCAGGTGTTTATTATTGGGCCAGACAAGCGGCTAAAACTTTCGATCCTCTATCCTGCTACCACAGGCCGTAACTTTGAGTGAGATTCTTGATTGCTTCCAGATAAAGTGATTTAAAAAAAAGGCTCTTTTTTGTGTGACCAAGGGCATTTATATGAAATGAAAATACGAAAATAATTTCTGCTCTATCATGTCAGCTATACAATATACCATTTACTCCTTTATTTCTTTAAAATTTTTAAACCATTTAAATATGGCAGGTGTGGTGGTAAAGGTGCATTACTTTTAGTTAACAGTCATATGGTTTTTGACTGCATGGAGCGATTCCTCGGAATAATTATGACTGAAACTTGGCACATATGTTTCAGTGAAATTCTCCGGGTACTGGATTCTCTTCAGCTGACCGCACGCAATAAAGTGGCCACTCCAGTGGACTGGCAGGTAGGCTTGGATAAACACTCAGCTTAATGTCATCCTATATTTAAATTTGAATTTTTAGTTTGTATCCAAAACCCAAAATCAGTCAGTAGCAACACTTCACTAATTTATTGTCACATTCACATTCACAAATGTCATGTTAAGACATAGATTTACAGACTTATAATAAGAACAATAACAATTTACATTTTTCAAAAACTGAATGTTTTATTCTGCAAGAAACATTTTCTTGTGAGTGACAAGAGCAAAGAGCTATGGCCACAAGACATGCAATTTACATATGGTACACAGAATAGACAAAATACTTATATATATATATATTAGATGATATATATATATATATAATTAGTACATATCTTTATGTCGTTGTTTTATAGTGTGAATCTATGCCAAAATGAGCAACCAGTTACCATTTCCAATATGGTGCTAGGTTAACTAAGTTTCTGACCTTATGCTTAATTTAGCTGTTAAAGGAAGGTAGTTTATGGTGAAACAATCCCTGAAGGGGGCAAATGTTTCCTCAGAATTAGTCATTTACTATTGTGCAACAGAATGTAGTTTAGCACATGTTTTTTGCTTTAAAAAAAAAGAGTTGTAGTCAGGACTCTGTGTATAGACAGGTGCATGATGTAGGGTATTGGTGAGAAGCGTGTTAAAACCCTGTTCTGTGTGACGAGTGCTTTAATTCCACATGAATATGTAGTGGACTGGGGCTGAAAGTTCTATAATGATAAAATGCTAAAATATTTCTTAATCATATATTTATATAAAAACTATTTCTTTTGTAGATGTACCCTTACCTGTCAGTTTTTTCCTTGCCCATGCTTGCAGCAAGCAAGTGGTCTAAAAGCATTAGACTTGGGTTCATGTTACCGGTTTGTGCTTGGTGAACAAAGGAAATTTGCCTAGCTGGAGAAAATCCAGTGATCCTCTGAATATATTATAAGATTGCTCACTGCTTCTTCTCTTTATTTCAGGCTGGAGATAAGTGCATGGTGCTACCTTCTGTTCCTGAAGAAGAGGCCAAGGCACTGTTTCCAGCTTTTGAACAAAAAAGTGTGCCATCTGGCAAGGGCTACTTGCGCTTTACGCCTCAACCAAAATAAAGAAGCTGCTTTGGTTCTTTGTATGTTACTGTTTCTTTTCTTAATCCATTCCCATATAATAAATTGAGTTAATCGTTTTCTTTCCTTTACTATAAATGTTATTCCAGTTTTTTTAGTTTTTTTTTATTTAGACATTAATTTCAAATGTGTGATAAAATGAGTTTGTTTTGCATGGGTAACTATTTCAACTACTACTTTCTTTTTAAATCCTTAAATAATTTCTTGTATTGAAAAACAATGTGTAGTGCAGCATACTAGTTCCTTCACAATTTCCTGTCTTTCAGTCACATGCTTTGAGCTGTATCTTTATCTTTTTCTGGTTTACTTTTGTTTCAGTTTGTGGCTGGCTTTCAGTGTATCTCACAACATTGTTGCATGGCAACAGTAACTTTCTTGATTACAGCATTATGCATCTTTGTTGATATAAGTGTTTATTTTCATTTGTCTTTGCTTTGGCTTTGAATAATTTTTTCAAATCTTAAAATATAATTTATGAACACAGTGAAAGAGAATTCAAATCTAGAATATTTTAAAAATTTAACGAAGCACAAAAGTAAGTTGACACAATGTTTGTTTTGCATTGCTTTTAGTTAAAATGTTGGTGGTATTGCTTATATTTTCTTTTTTATTCTTTATGCATACATGATGTATGAAGACAAATATTTGCCTTTGCTTCTCTTTCTGAAATAATTTGTGTTTCATTTTTTTCTTTTGGACCTACTTTGAAGAATTTTAAAGCTTCCAAAATAAGAGAAAACTTGTAAATCAGTTTCTGCTAGAAAGTCCTTCTGGTTGTGTTTGTGGCATTTCTAAATGCAAATATTAGTGGGCATTTTTTTTTTAAAGTTGAAATACATGGATTGTATGCCAAATACTTACATTTGTCCAGATGGTGCTGAGGCCTTTTTATACTAGAGACATTCCATTCTGTTTTGTTTATTTGTTCCTCAGAATTAAAGTGTATGTTGATGCTAATAAAACAGTTGCTCCAGTAATACATTTTATGCATACAAAGAAAAATGTCTTTAATAAAGTCCACTACTAGAGTAAAGAAAAACTTACTTTACCAGCAGTTCCTTATTTTTTTTTCTTCAGTGACTTCTTGATAATATTGTTGAAATAAAAATGTCTTATATTCCAAATTAACAGTTATCAGCTTTGGTGGAATTATAAGCTATACATATTTTCTCCATTATTCGATGGTCATTTCTGGCAGATTTCTGTTCAAAAACAGAGATGTGTGCAGTTAAGAAGTTGAGCTGTGAAGTACTAAATGTTTACAGTCAGACAAGAAACTACCTGTTCCCAGTATCTGTAGTTTACCAGGTCATAGATTCATAGGTCAATGTAATGGCCATAGATATTGATTTTATTCTTTATAACATTTAAAGGATAGATCTCAGAATGGAGAAACAGGTATTCTTGCATTTGAAGAATCAGACCAACTTCTTTCTTATGCCACCAAATATTTAAGAAAAGAAGAAATCCATGTAATAACATAGAGTTTGATCTCCTGTTTTATCTGTGCAAAGCAGAGTTTTTATTATAAGTGAGATGTCAAGTCATGAGTATGACTATTTAGTCCAGCATTCATTTTTATTTTTCATGATTCTCTGTGATCTGAGATATTGAATATGGAGATATATTTTGTTATTATTTTCACACTTATCTAAACAGAATAAAGCTTCATTACTTCATTTCCTATTGTCTTTGCATGCATGGGCATATTTTATGTTTATGTTTAAAAAGTTTATGGTTAGTGTGTGCTATTTTGAAGCAGTGATGGTGTATATCTTACTGAAGAACTCTAGTAATCATTTAAACCTCTTAATTGTGATAGGTGATGACCATATATTGTGTATGTAAATGCAGGAAATTGTTGCGAGCACTATTCAAGGAACTGTATAATCCAAACATGCCACAAAACAATGCAGCCAATATAGACAAACTTCTGAATAACAATTAAGGTTCATATGCCTTCCAAATTTTAGAACTTGTGCCCTGTGGAATGGGAAGACCTGGTCAATAATAAAATGAATTATTAAATTTTAGGAACTGGGTCTTGAAAGAATAAAGCTGTCGGATTGGATTATATCTAGAAGAATTGGGTAATTAATGAGTGTAAGGGGTCAGTATACAGGGTTTGTGCTCTGTTATGTGTAATTAAGGGGGAGTAAAGAGAATACATCTTTAAATTTTAAAGCTTTATGGATAAGATGAAATGTTAAAAGCTGGAGTCATAATACACGTCTTCGATTTAAAGTGTTACTTCGTTAAACAAAAAATTCTTTCTTGTTCTTCCCCCAATTTGAAGAAGTAGCAGAAAATATCTTCTAACATATAATTTGGTTTTTATAAACAATGATCTACATCCACAATTAAGGTGATTAAAAGAAATCACTTTGGAAACCGCAATTCTAAAAGACAAATATTGACAGTAAGTCTTAACGATGGTTTTATAAAAACTTATTAACTCCACTAAAGGGAAAGCAAGGATATCCCCACAGACTTCTATAATCTGTCGCTATCCTGCTCGTCGCCAAGAACTTCCCCTACATTTGATCAAGGGAGGTAATGTCAGGGGCAGAGAACTCGAATACGGAACGCTGAACGGAGTGGGCGGAGCCTGGTGAGGAACGACGCTGAAGAAAAACATAGACTTTGCTTGGGATCCTGTTAAGGAATCCACAGCGTTAGACATAAGAGGCTTGAAAGAATAAATAACCTTCTGAGAAAATGTCCCGTCGATCTGTCAAAAGGGAAGTCTTGTGACCAAGCAATTAGTTTTTGTAATGATCGAGTTGTCGAAAGATTAATTAAAATCAGACGTGTAACTTCACAACTATATATAAGTTTTATTAAAGGAATGTCATTTTTAAATGTTATTTTACTTTTTCTCGGTTCCGGTAAGTTAATGTTTCAATTAAAATCAAATGAACACACGAGGATGCTGAAACAGAAAAGGGCATGCTACGTATATAGTCTAAATTAACTTCCTCTAGCCAGTTAATAAGCTATTCTTTAGGGATTTATGAGAAGAGTAATGCTGCAACATATTTTCCTTACTCACGGTTTCTGATATTAGAATTGGTTTATAAGAAGTGTTTAATTTTTTTTTTATAAGAACGTTTAGATTAATTTCAGTGTACCAATTTGCAAAATTATTTCTCACACAACTATATTGTAACTATACTAATAATAATTTTATATATAGCGCATTTCTCACTTGGCAATGTGCTTGAACAAAAGAGCACTATACATCAACCATACTACAAATTTCCTTTTCAGTGGAAAATTAGGGTAATCCTTTACTTTTTATAAGGTTTGGGCATAGATAAACTGATCATTTTTATGTGAACATTTGCAGGTTTTTGGTGTCGGAATGGAAGTTATGTTAGTTGTGTCACAACACTTGCAAAAATTATGGCAGAAGATGTGGAGTTACAGAATCTGGTAAAAATTACAGTGAAAACACTGGATCCTAATTCTGATCCCTTTCAGGTGAGATTTGGCATAGTCAGATGATGGGTCGCTTTTTATATTGGAGAAACTATAAGTAGAAATTATTAAAGTTTTGACTTCATAAAGGTCACATTGAAAAGTTTTTATCTGATGACACAAACAAAAAATATATCATATAAGATGCCCAGAAGCCAGCTTGATCCAGAACTCTCACCTGTACCATTGGCAACATTGTCTCAATACATCCTGTGTTTATCTAGGAAGTATAGGGAGGACATTACTGAGGTGTGTTGAACTGGATACTCAAATCTTGAACTTTCTATGTAATCCCAGATGACAGCAGTAACTTATTATCTGATTGCTGTATGTGAATAGGCATCAGGGTAACATATATATATATATATATTATCTGATTGCAATGACCAGGTGACAGCAGTATCACAAAATGGAAATGTGTGTGCAGAGCAAGTCCACAGAAAGGCATGTACTTTAGCAGGTATATAAGTACAGAAAATAATTAAATTGCTTCTGCTCACTCTTGAACACTATTCCTGCAAAATATTTGTTGACTTTTTAATATAATCTTTTCTCACAGCATAGCAGATGATTTAATACACATGAAGGGTTATTATTTAAAAATAAGTTTGACATTCAGTTCAAGTGCTATGCCAGGGAGAGAATGGTGTGCAGGAGTGGTAGCATGAAAGTAAGACATTCTGTGTAAATGTTGTGTAAATAAAGTAAAAAAAAGTTCAGTTGGTCCACTTTTGGTAGAGTTTGTTCACCATGGCATTGTAATTCATCACTTTTTCTTCAGGCCTCCAAGTACCCAGTTGGCCATATTTCACATTGCTGCAACAAGGAAAACAACCAATTCGCAGATACCGCAATGGAGACTTCATCAAGGTTCATGGCTCAGGTATCCATTCTATCATCTCCGTAGAATTTTGTAATTATTTGTGCAATGTTATTCATTTGTTCTGCATAGGTCAAATGCATTAAGTATATTTTATCATGTTCCTATACTTTTGTATAGTTGTTTCTTGTAGTCTTTTTTATGTTTGTTTTTTTTCTAGAGAGGTTTTTTGAGAGCATATAGAATGATAGACAGTAAAAAGAAAACAAATTTCTCCCACTTATCGAGTGGGCTCTTTGCCATACACACCAATGAACTAGTCTTAATACAACTGAAATAGCTCATACCTATGAGCACTGAAAGGCCTGATATTGAGGTGTGCAGATTTATACCTCAGCAAGTGGTGTTTCCAGACTTCTTTAGAGGAAGACTTGATGCGCAATGACCCATGTGCAGCTCATCTTATTTTCCTGCAGGCAAGGCATGATCTTGAGATAGGTGAGGACTTTTACAGACATTAAACATAGCTGACCCCAGCATATACATATACAATGTACCATATTCACACCATTTGGCATTGTCTGCTATATATTAGACTGCCACTTACCTTCGTCTGACTTTTTGTTTATGATGGAAGCGTTTTCACCTTACTTCATGACACAGATGTAATAAAAAATTACACCAAGAATTCTCGTTCACTGTTGTTTTTAGGTTATTTGATAACAGGGATTTCTTGTTATTTTAACACATTTCATTTATAAATATTTATAAATGGTCTTTCTTTCAACAGGAAAGCTCAGTCTACAAGACAAAGAGAGAGAGAAGCTTGAAAGTAAGATATTCTGTTGAGTAAGTAATGGTACTCTGTGATCAATGCAGAAAGAAGCCTGGTAAAAACTGTGTTCAATTCTTTTTGATTATTATAACTGTTACAAGTGTGTCACTGTGATTTTTGCCTTCCTAATTTCTCCCTTATCCTGATACAAACATTATATTGTGTGTGCATGCATGTGTAAACATGGCTTTAAACTCATGAACTTGAGTTTATGTGTGTGTGTGTGTATATATATATATACATATGATTACAGGATGTACAAAAAATGACATTGAAGCAGAATGCCAGTACACTCTGATATGTCAAAAACAACCTGACTACCAAAGCCTTTACATTCATCAGTGCCGTCTTTTGCAAAAAGTCTCAACATCATTTCTCACGGTATTTTATTTATTTTTCATGGGAACAATTTTCTCATGCATGTATTTTCCTATGCTGTGCTTATATGGCTCAAGGATGAATCCAAATTATGACCTGGGATTGGAAATTACTGATGAGTGACTGACATTTTTTTAGAAGCATGTAGATACTCAGTGCTGAAATAGTTTTCACTTTTTATCCTTTCTTTCATTTTGATTATTGCTGACTCAGACTTTCTTCAAAATCTATGACTTCATAATTCATAATACAGAGCATAATCTTAATTTTAGAAAATGTTTTGATTTCTCTCCCATTGTCTTATTTTCTTCTATTTTGTCGATTATTGATTAGTATTTTACATATTCTGTACACACTGTACTTAGTATATTATTGTCACCATTTGTTCTTTTTTCAGTTTAAAACCGACAGCATGTTTGATGTGGTAGTTTCAAAGTTTGGAGTGAAGCTTCTAGCAGGTATTATGTCACAATGTTTGCTATTCTTTTAAATTTTAAGAATGTGATCGTTCTATGATGCTTTTTTGCAACATTTCTCAGAAACTACAACCTATAGGTTATAGGACTGGGTTCTGTATTTCATTGCATAACGATCTTTCATGATAATTTTTCTTTTCATTTTTTAACATGGTACAAAAATTAAACAGTTATTCTGTAGCAGCATGAATGTATAGCAGAAATAATTGAGATACTCATTTTAATTCTAGACAATTCACAGTTGTGAACTGGAATGTGTCAAATATGGAAACATAAAAAGATATGAAAAGTAGAAAACAAGGAAACGCAAAAATACAGAAAAATATTTTGAGCTTGTTTAAAATGTGTATGAATGCACATGTGAGTGCATACGTGTTAACTGCTTGTGGACTGGTGTGTCAAAACTTTGATGTCATTAGCTTTTACAAGTATCTATGTTAATTACTTTGACTTGTCACAGTTCAGTTGACCATGGAGAGTTAAAAAAAAATGTTTACTTGGTGGATCAGCAAGAAACTCTTAAATTAAAAAAGAGTTAAGCAGTTGTCCAAAATTATTTCTTCAAAATGTATCTTTGTACAGAGGTGACATTTGCCTTCACATGGTTTGAAGTATCAAGATGGACACTCAACAAAAGGGAAACAGTCATCAGCTTCTCCTATGCACCTGACATTTGTGATCACATTGATATTCTGCTAAAGACAGACCAAGCAGAGTTTTTCTTAGCAGGAGTTTTAGAGTTTGTCAAGATTCTGCAGGTAGGAACTGTGAATTCCTTTTCATGCTGCACCATGCACATAGCTTTGCCCTTTGGCATGATACTGAGAACAAGTTTATAATCTTTACATTTTTTAAGCAAGAGTTCACCAAGTAATTTTATCAAGTCTTATATAGGCTGATTCAGTAATTAAAATATACTTGTTTAAAATATAATTATTTCAACATTTCATAAATTTGTGGTCTTTCAGCAAGAGGAGAAACTTCAGTTATCATTTCATGCAGACATGATCAAAACCACACCAGATGGGATGATTATTACATGGGAAAATGGAATTTATGATCATGTCAAGGCAAGAAACATTCAAGAGTCTTCTAGAATTTAACATAAGGGCATATTTATGAAGGTTTTTTTTACTTTTTTAAAAATGTATGAGTATACATATTATGTATTTGATGCCCTCTCAGTGTGTGTGCATGAGATGCACCTGTGGATCGGTAGGTAAGTTTTTTTGCGGGGTGCGGTTGTTAGAAATATTGTATCTTGATGTTAAAAGAATTGATTTATTTTAAAAACTTTCCAATGGTAAACCTTGAAGTTTTATTGTATAATTCAAGGATATGTATGGATATTTTCAATTAACCTTACTTGGCGTTACCGGTTGGTACGAGGCTCTTCAGTCATACTTGAAACATTGCTTGGTGAAGGAAACATACAAGCAGTGGAAAGCTTTTCAGAAAGTGTAATACTATAAAATATTTTTCCCTAACACCATTCGTCGCTTAACAAAATAAAAAGTGCAGATCATCTCTACATGTATGATATCAGCCTGTGACCTCATTTGACCCAGCCCACTTAGGCAACTGCAAATTTCAGTAAATCTAAAAACTTTTCTCATAGCAATATACATGTATATTGTGAATATTAATTATTAATAATAAAGTAAATTTTAAGGGACAAGCAAGAAATATTAATTATGGGATAGACAGGACACACATGAGTACATGATGGAACAGACATGCTTTTAGTTGGCTGCCAGCAGCCTGTATGGACGATTTTGGAGTATTATGCGTGTATGTGGCCTTTACCCTAAGCTGATGGTAGATCACTACCAGTTTGATATTGGCTGTTGACACATGTTGCATTCTTCAACCACGCTGGCTCATACAATAAAAAATAAATTGTTTAAATGATTGTCAGCGTTGGTGTGTACCTCAGTGTACAGTTCAAGCCTACAAATGTCCAACATAATCCTTTCGTGGATGTCTAAAGAATGAACAAATGAGAAACAGCTAGTTTTGCCTGGTAAAAATTCATTTGGGTTTATGAGTTTGTGTATATGCAAGCATGTCTGTGTGTGTGTGTAATGTGTGTGTAGATACTTTGTAAATACCATGAACTCCTCCATCAGGAGGAGGTAAGTGTATACTAAATGGTCATGATATTATTATTAATAATGTACTTTCACTGCACAACCACAAACAGAAAATTGTGCATTAGGGGAAAAAAGGTTTTCTTACTATACACTGTCTCCTCTAGTAACTTTCTATAATTAAATAATTATAAAGATGACTCCAAAAAGTTGTTTTGCTATACTTTTCATAGGAGCATATTTTTTGTACATTTATTATGAAAAGGTGATTTGTTCTGACTCAGAGGACATCAGTGCCAGGCAGGTTGGGGATGTGCAGGTTGTAAAAGTGTTAACACTGTAGCAAAACTACAGCTTAACCAAATAGAGCAGGCTATAAGTTTTAGGTACAGAATTTTGTATGACCAGCGAATGATGTTATAAAATTTAATGGCCCTTGGAGGAAAAAAAAGTTCCCCACCCATGGTTTAATGGTAGAACTGGGCCTGGAGCTCCAATAAGATTTATATTATAATAATAATAAATGAAAGATTTGTGTAGCACATACACTCGTAAGGAGCATGCTCTTAGCGCTTAAAACAAGAATTAGACATGGACAGCATAGGAGGGACAGAAGAATAAACAACAGTACTGACGACAAATAGAAGAAGAATATAGAAAACACAAAGAGGAATCAAGTAATAAAAACTGACAATATCGTGATTCTGCAGAGGAAGACGATTAGGAAAGAAGCTCTCAAGTTCACACTTATGGACGATATACACACATAAATGCACATTACCAAGAGAAAGGTGAATTGTAACCTTTATTGAAAAGTCAATCAGATCATCTGAAGAGGATAAAATAAAACAGCAGAAACATAACATTGACATGTTTCAGTTTTTCCTGTGACAGCCCCACCTTCTGCCTCCAAAATGGAGTTTGTTCTATTTCTACAAAATATTGCTGCACATTTTCATAAAAAAAACATCGCGTAGTTCTGACACTTATGCAAGCACTTCTTTACCAGCTTCCACCATAATGATCAAAAACTCATTTATGGTCCTGAATGGACAAGTATTCAAAATTGTATAACCATTAATAACTAAGATGTCAGACACATCATCTTCCCACGTCATTTAGAAAACAAGTTTTCAAAGTACCCACATCTACTGTTTAAGCCTCCAGATGTCAAGAACTTTGACTTCCATATCAGACTAACTTTGTGGGGGGACGGGGGTGAGTGATGGTCATGGCCGAGGCAGGAATTGTTTCTGTCTTCGTCCAGTGAAAGTATGAAAAAAAATGAAGGTTCGAGGCTATTGATGATGGGGTGATTGGTGTCGTTGGTTGCTTTGCGTGTACAGATTATAATGCGTGTGTTGAACTACAGGTTTGGTTAGTTTTTGAGTCAAAAATTGTGAAACAGTGGAGTGAGTCAGTGGGGAAGGGTGACTATATATGCTCCACTGTTGACGTGGAATCACCTCGCACTGCGGGAGTTCCACTACAGTTTGTGTTGTGTGGTTATTGTGCTGGGGGGTGCGTGTGCCGTTTGAAATGGGGATGGCTCGCAAAAAGGACCATAAGAGAAAGAAAGAGTCTAGCCTTGAAGAGACTATTCAGTATACCCTCTCAGAAACTCACAGAGGCAGAGGGAAGAGAGGGGCGTCAAAGATCAAGATCAGAATTAGCGTGAACAAGAAAATACGACCATCTCAGTCACGTGATCGTCAAACGCTCCTCGCCCAAGCTTTTACAGTTTATGGAAATACGTGGTACCTTGAGATACGAGTTTAATGCACCAGACGATCTGCGGTCCCACTACGTCGAACCTCAACACGTTCATACGATCCTTTACCTAAATTATTGTGTAAAGTTCGCGATGATGCTTCTTCTAAAGTCTGCTTGTGTGGATTAGGTGTGTGGGGCAGTTGGATTCATTTGAAAGTCTGCAAGGAAATTGTTTTTGTTACAAATTGGTTTACTGCTTTACATAGTTTTGGTCGACGTTTACTTTCTCCTTCCAGATACAAATATAAACGATTTTTTAACAAAAGTATGGCGTGTTTGTATATTTAAAAACGTCTACATCAGTTTAAAAAAAGGGACTGGTTGAGGTGGGAAGGGATTTCGATGCTATAGGTAAATGGCAAGTTCCAAAATCGACTGTTAACAGTACTGCCCAAATTCGTTAGCATATATAGCTATTTCTATTGTTAATCCGACATAAAAATTATAAATAAGCTTCAGAAAAATAACGAAATGAATACTTAAGCTAATTAAGCTTTTTCAACGTGACACCGAATAGACAAAGATTAGACTTTCCACCCAAGCATTAAGCAGAAATGTGTAGGGACAGTGCAGTATGAAAGATATAACTAAAAAATTTTATCCCATTGCGGTTTTTCTTAATTTTTTTATTATTTTCAAAGCAATTATTAAAAAAGGAGAAATCGTTGTAGCACAGATTTGTGCCACGAGCATCTCACTGATCAAGTCTTTTTTATTTTTGGTGCGATTAGTTTTTTCATTCATGGTAAAGCATAGAATTTGAAAACGAAAGTTGCTTAAGATGATATAACCAGAGGAGAGAAAACTTACAGTTTAGCTATTCATTTGCTTCAGGAAAAAAGGACAAACATCTAAAATTAGATTTAAAAAAAAGATTAAACACCAGGGGCCAGTTGCACAACACATTTCTAATTTTAAACACTTTTATGCCTTAACTCTATTTAGATAATTAGTTTAAAGTGCACACCACAATTTTAGAATTTTTAAAACTAAAACTGCTTTAAGTAAGATAAAGTTGTTTAAGTCTGACTTTCCGTCCTGTCAGTACAATTTTGTGTATGTTTTTCTGCAATGCATCAAAATGGCTAAAAAGATATTTTGCTTCTTTAGAACAGTTTTAAGGTTTAGAAACGTGTTGTGCAACTGGCCCCAGGTGTTTTGAAAAGGTCTGTATTTACAAAAGTGAAAAAAGAATGGCATAAAGGAACCCGTGTGCACCAACACACAATAGCATTAGTCAAAAGAAACATATATACAAAATATTTACAGGATAACTATAAATATTTACAAGATATTTACGAAGGTGTGTTAAAATGAATAGGCTATATTCATACAGAAAAATAGCAGCCCATGCGCTTATTGCCATTTGATACCCGATGATGTTAGCCATTGATAGAGTTATGTACATATGTGTATCCGATGCACATTAGAATATCAAGACAGTTTTATATTTGGAAGTACTGGTAGCTCGTGATAACATTTGTAATACAGAGAGCAATAAAGTGATATTTTGAATGTTTAAAAGTTCCAGTAAGAGGTCCATGTACTTATGACCAGGACTTGTGTATTGCACACAACAGGGGCATAATATATAGAGTAAATATAGAGTAATATTGTGTAATTCCACTTTACCACGAAAAAAAACAACTTTTTTGAAGAGTATAGCGTCCTCTTTGCATAACCAGTGACTTCAAATCAAAACAATAGATTGATATATAAACTGTCATTTCTTTGAACATCAACCATTCCTTGATTGATGCCAGCTGACCACCAGTTAAAGTGGTAGTGAGTAATGGTTAGATGTAGCAGCTGACCACCAGTTAAGCTGGTAATGGTGAGATGTAGCAACTGAAAAGGCTGGTCACTCAGGGCTGTCTTGAACCGCGGCGAGCAAGTCCTGCATGAAACAGCCAGTCTATTCACATGCCAGTTCTTCATATACCCCGGCGTCGATCACCCTCCAAGGTACCCTGAAAGAAACATAAATATGCACAGCTAAGTATACATGAACATCTAAATCTGTTAGGAAACAATGAGTGCAAGGGGATAAACAGCCTCACTGGGCCTTCCTTGCCGAGGAAATAACTACACAGGCAGTTTTGTAAAGTTGTTGGAAAGTCCTATGGTTATGCTACATCATTCTAGCTCTGTCTTGCTATATTTAGCTTGGTTAAAATGATACAAAGTGAATTAGAAAACTCTAAAAGCAAAATGTGGTCCACATGCATAGGACTGAATGAAGTAGACACATGCGATGAATATGCATGTTTTCTCTCTCTGTTCCTTAACTTTTACCAGCCTTGTGCGGAAGGGGAACATGAGACGTAGACGTAGCGAAGGCGCGACTGGAGAGGGGGGGAGGTTCCTGCACCCTTTTCTGTAGGTCTCTCATCTGGCTGCCAGTCCACTCCTTCATGTTGGTCAGCTACCCATTCCTCAGCTGTCCGCACATCGATGTCCTCCCTACACACAGCCCTGGAGGAGTGTCCATGGGTATATGTCATGAACTCGTAAATAAACAGGTAATTAAATGGAGGTTAAATGTAATGATAATGGCAGAGAAAAGTAAATGTAGGTTATAGGTAGTAGTGATAATAGTGGTAAGTAAACTGAAGGAAATGACAAAAATAAATTGCACATAAAAAGACACTTATACTTATTGTGATCCTGGTGTAGACACTTCGGGTGTAGCTGACCATGATCTTGCTCTTAAGGCTTAAGCCCCTGCGCCTTCCACAAGAACAGTGTCCGCCACTGCCGCCTCGCCAAGAGGAGAAAACCTCGTCTCCAGAGGGGCGCTGATGTCGACATTTTCAATGACGACGACGTCCTCTTGAACCGGAGACGGTCTGACGCATTATGTGACGCAGTGCTGGCGAGTCGCGCTCAGTTTGAGCCGCTTGGCCCTCTGAGCCACTCGCTCCGCTAGACCACGTTTGGTGCGACGTCTCCTCTCGACTGGCTGCGGCGAACCGTCTTGAGAAGGTGAGGTCAGCCCCGGGCTGGTCACTGTTGGCGATGGGTAGGTGTAGCGCTGAAACATAAAGCAATGATCTTCAGTTGTTGCACAAAGTTAAAGTCCCGGTGTAGCAGAAAAAAAACGAGTAACACAATACTAATAGTAATATAATTCCATAGCTGCTCGCGAAAGCTTCCACATTCATCAACTTCTCCAGCAACAAATATTATAACTTTCCAGTGTTCTGGCATCTTTGAGCAGCCCATTTTAAGAAAAACTATCTATTTTTTGATGAGGAATATAAAGTGTGTGTTTTTCAGTAAACTTGTCATCAAAGAGTTAAGCGTGAAAATATTCATTCACCTCAGTACTTCTTCATAATGATTGCACACAAAATACTTTCTAATGTATCTTACAATGCCGTACCGTGAACATTCGGCTTCCTTTCCAGCCGGACTTCACCAGCAGGGGCTCCGTCATCGCCTTGCTGGTCATCTCCTCGGGAAAGTTGCTGACGTCAAGCTCGTGACGGATCGTAGGCACGACGGGAGGCTGGTACGCCTTGCGCATCACGTGATCCCAGTCCACGCCATGAAAGAAGGGATGAGCTTTGATGTCCGCGGCGCCCCGGGCCCCCAGTCGCATGGCTGGATCCTTCACGAGCAGTGACTTGACGAAAGCCTTGGCCCTCGCAGACAACTCTCCTGAGAAGTCCGGCTCCGTTGTTACAATGCGCCTGAGGAAAGAAGACAAAAATCCACTTCAGCTGCGTTTTGGGTTCAATAGCTCCATGCTACCAGAACTGTAGTTTCCTCACTTGTTACACCTATCAAACATCTCACCTTGTCTTTTTGTGGTCTTTTAAGATCACTAGGAAACGTGTAAAGACTAGGCGTGTAATGACAAAACATTCATTTCACGTGTAAGCATAATTATTTCGAACTTGTAAGGCGAAGTATAAAACAAATGTTGCAGCATGCAAGCGGATCTTGATTTTTCTATGCACGCTGGATTTTTCAACAGATCTGTGAGATATTATCTCCGCTTATATAATTTGCAAAACTTGTACCGTGTGGCATGCTGTAAATATGCATACGGCATTGTAGAAAATACACGAGAGACGGAAAATATAGAGAGATGTCAAGGAAGAGAAAAAAAACTTACTCAAATATTTTTTCCTTGCTTCTGTTTTCGTCTTCTGGACTGAAGGGCGAGGTCCCGACGAGCAGTTCGTAGGCCACGACACCCACGGACCACCAGTCGCTGACCTGCAACCAGAGACACACAACATTACCTTCGCACTGCATAGTTGTAACGGGACCTATTTCTTGATACAAGATTTATTTCCTTAAAACTGGTGACACTGATGGACACAATTGATAGACACCCTGTTTTAAATTCGTGGCAAACGAATTATTTTTGTCTTCCATAAACTAAAGAACCCTGGAACCAATGGATAAGTATAGGCCTAGTCTGACACTGTTATGAAATAAATCTCAATAGTTAGGTCTGTACTGTGGGATCTTTTGTGAATTTTATCAACCTCTTTCTATAGAATTTCATGTCTGTGGAGGGTTTCTAGATATTTTAAACGATGCAATGTTCTATTACGTTTATAGTGCAAGTCATTTTCAGAACGAACAGTAACATCTTTAAACATCTGTAAATTTGAAGAAATACAGTCACACGTAAAATAATATTTAAATTTGATGAAACACTTACGAAGCCTTGTCCAGGACTTTGTTTCACGACTTCTGGAGCCATATACTCATATGTCCCTCCTAACTTCGTCGGCTGATCCTACAAAAGAAACACATTATTTCAGTTTGCACCTTTCAATTTTTCTTTCCTGTACTTTATAGAACAAAACATACTTACTAAAAGTAAATTTTGAAAACACTTACTTTTAAAACCATTCTGCTGAGACCAAAATCAGCCAGCACAATGTGACCAGCCGAGTCTATTAGGAGGTTCTCCATTTTGATGTCGCCGTGTACAATGTTTTTCTGTAATGATAAGAAATGTGATATTAGTGCGATAATAAAATTTCCATATTAGCTCTCAACAAATTTACCGTCTTAGCACAAAAATAAATTCGAATATTTATATAAAAACGTATCTGTCCCATCACATGAGGCAGCCCATTAGAGACCTTACTTTGCTGACGAATTAGTAATGAATTATAACTCACTTTGTGTAACTGCTCTAAGGCCAAGACTAGCTCAGCCATGTAAAATTTCACGTGGCCTTCTGGGAAGGACGTACAGTCCAGCCACATACTGTACAGGTCCCCCCCGCTGACATATTCTGGAATATAAAAAAAACATTTTTCATAGTGAGTTGATAAGTTCACGCGCGCGCGCAATTTTCGTGCGAAGGAAAAGCAATCGTCCAGTGAATTAAATTGAGGAGAGAACTCACAAAGCCACTCACAAAACTCACAGATCACTCACCTAACACCAGATTGAGCCCCGTTTCGGTCTCAAACGCGTAGTGCAGAGTGGTCGTGAAAGGGAGACCTCGAACTCTTTCGAGTACCAACCTCTCCACGAGGTTCTTCTCCCTCGCACTGGGGTCCGACGCCATGGAAACCTTGTCCGTCTCTTTATGAGCGAACAGTTTGCCGGCGTCGGACCCGCCCACTTTGCGCACTAGGTGCACCCTGCCGTAACCTGCAACCAAAGCGATAGTTAAAGTTAAATGGTTGATAGGTGATTATCAGAGTTCTAAAGCTAAACACAACAGTAGCTGTTGTATTACTTTCTTATAATTTTAGTGTATAATTTTAGTGTATAATTTTAGTGTCAACTGAAACCATAGACGAATTGTAGTTGTTACAAAATTCAAATATCTTGGGGAATAAACGGCTCCCAGTTTCGAGGAAGCCATCTTTGTACAAGTAACAAAATAAGACCCAGCCAGGAACCACCACACTATGTCGTGTAGAAAGTAAAAAGTTGAATAGTGAGAGGACTTTATAATAAGCACACAATCGCCCATAATTCGCTCACAATTTCATATGTTAGACATCTGTTAGTATTGTGACTGATTCATATTTTCCACATCTGTAAGTACTGCGGTTTTGAAAACCAATGCCATTCGGAAAGCAGGTTGTAAAGTAAGGATTCACTGAAACTGGATTGATTCCTTCAGGGTCAACAGACATCTTTACCCTGTTTCTTTCATAATTTTAAGGAAATATTTACTGAGTTCCGATGGGTTCTCTAGCACTCAGCTTCACGTTGTGTCAGGAGGGGGAGGAGTGTGCAGTGTTTTCAGGACAATGGACGAATGTAATGCCAAGGATCATACACTCGAATAAAATGAGTGCAGAAATAAGGAAAAAACCCCATAAATTTGACAATAATCATAAAATCAAATAACTAACGCTGTTACAACTTCGTTAACCGCCTCCCATTTGGCTTATTTTACTGATCCATTTACTTTCGATGTGAAATCAAACTATTTTTTCGACATCATATTTATATATTGATTTCCTCTTTGTTTTTTTTTGTTTTGTTTTTTTTCTCTCTCTCTACTTTTACTCGGGATGATAGTTAAGTACAGATGTTTTCTTTATTCGCAGTGTTGCAGCGTTCGA
Source organism: Marisa cornuarietis (assembly GCA_004794655.1). NCBI lineage: Eukaryota > Metazoa > Mollusca > Gastropoda > Architaenioglossa > Ampullariidae > Marisa > Marisa cornuarietis. The sequence continues at coordinate 2,115,552 of SMMW01000572.1, forward strand.
AATGTGAAGGTCTTTTTAAAATGAAAAACTTACCTCCGCAACCCAGGTACTTGATTTTCTTAAAGATGTCTTGCTCCCCCGTGCATGTAGCCAAAGCACTGGCTGTAACACGAAGATCACAAAGATTCAGTAACCATGAATACAACTTCTTGTTAAAACCATGCAACACCAATATTGGAGTCACTATCATTCATTACATTCTTGATTATATGTTTCCTACAGTGGCACTAGGTAGAAACAATTGAAAGACATAAAAGCTATACTTGATACGAAGACAACTTGAAATCCATGACTTAGAGGCTCACCCGAACATAAAATTATGTTCCAAGAACGTGGAAAGTTTAAAAAAAACATGGCACGATGAGAAGTTTGTTAAAATATCGTGCTGTGGCCCCCTCCCGTCTCTTACAATTAAACTCGGTTCGAAGGCTTGTAACGCAAAACATGTTTTCCTCAGGCTTGGGAAATTAGTGATAACTATTAAACCGCCTCATCTGAAACTTAATTCTCTCAATGTAAGCCTTGAAAATAGCTTTGAGGAAGAAATGACTCTTCGCTGTTCTCGTAAAATTTCTGACTCCTAAGACTCGCTCTCTGTATGACAGTAAGTTATATCCACACCTGTTATCTCCACCGTAGAGGCATTGATTAATCCACTGCGATTATCTTGTCTACTTTAAAATAGTTGCGGGTAATCAAGAAAAAGGAGCCTTACATGTACGTAATATTAAAAAATAAAGATTTTGAACAAAAATGAAAATTATGAAAACCTTTACTATTTTAAAATCTCAGCTCTAGCAAAATAACTTGCTTACTTCTGGAAAATTAAAACTGCGCTTGATTTATGAATGCAATGATCTTCCAAACACAAATGGTGTATTGACAATTGATTGTGGCTATAATTATGTGTAGGAATTTACATTAAATGTTAAACAGTTGGACAGATTATTTCAGAAGATATATTTTACTATTTGAGTATTAAAGTTCACGTGTAGAAGAAAATCCACATAATTGTGGAATTATTATTCTGTAACACTATGCGTTTGTTTTAACTGTCAAGGGTTTCCCTCTTTCTGAACAGCTTTTCAAGGACCTTGGTGTAAAGAAACATTTTTTAAAAAAAAACTTACTTGAGATGCCATTAGTTCTGTTCTCCATTTTCCCCAGACAGGTAGTAGAAAGTCGAAAGTGTTGAGAAGCAGTAAAGACTCTGCAGCCAAGTAGCCGTCGGTGAATCTAACCGTAGACAACTGACCGTCGGTACTTACTAGGACATATACTATGTGACGTAGCTTGAACTATACCCCTTCTGATTGGCTAATTCTGACTGGCTAATTGGCAATATACTATAACTCAGGGCCACTGGGAGAAGGGTGGAGAAGGGTGGATCGAAAGTGGACGAAGACACCCGCTGTGTTTTTGGACAATTGAGCAAGCACTGCATTTAATCCCTTCTCTCCCTGTCCCCATGTCAACAGGTAGGTACCCTTGCGGGCCCAACTGACCAGAGGTTATGTCACAATGTCGTCGAGCCGCGGGCAGACAGTGAGCTGTGATCAGCGTTGGGTCTGATGGTGTCACCGCAAACCCTAAACCTCAGCCAAGCGAGACGCCGTTGTTGACAGTTAACAGGATTCCTGCTGAGAAGTTGTCACCTTCTCGTTGTCAGCACCTCTGTGTCGTCATGCAGTGAGGTGTTGACAGTTAGCGATCTGGCGAATTTTACATCGCACCTGTGCTGCTCTGCTAGCAAAGGTGTTATGATTTGAAGTGAGAGTCCCGTACCTTGCAAGTAAGACCAGCGTTCTGCTTCGCTAGTGAACAGTGCTCATCCCACCCACACCCTCTTTGTCATGCATGTGTGTGTGTGTGTGTGTGTGTGTGTGTGTGTGTGTGTGTGTGTGTGTGTGTGTGTGTGTGAGAGAGAGAGAGAGAGAGAGAGAGAAAGAATATTTCGGGCAGATATTTTGTATCTTGCAGACAAGACAGAAGTTAACTAACACCAAATCCACGATTTCAACTTTTAACGCCAAACATATGTACGTTCAATATTAAGAAATATTTCCAGCCAACAGCGTAAGTAATAATAATAATAATAATAATAATAATAATAACAACAACAACAAGATTATATAGTGTGGGATTAAAGTAGTTACGTCATAAATTTTAGGAGAATTAAAAAAACTGTTGAAGTTTCAAAATGTTCTGTTGTGAATTTAAGTTACTCTAAGATCGTTGAAGTTGGAAAAGTGTACGTCACTGTTAGCAAAAACACTAAATGCTGAGAGGGTATCAGTTGTTACTTCTCTTTTTTAAAAGATACGAAAGAGCCTATAGACAACGTTCAGTGAATATGAAAAATAATATTTAGCTTTGCATCCAGTGACTATCGAAGAAATTGAGGTAGTTTTAATCTGTCGCACGTTAGTGTGTGTGTGTGTGTGTGTGTGTGTGTGTGTGTGTGTGTGTGTGTGTGTGTGTTTCAACGCTGTTGTGCGCATGCAAAAACAAGCAAACCAACAAACAAAAAAGAAAGGTATCGGGATTGATAGCATACTAAAACCACAAACAAAAATAACCTGTGTCAGGGCCAGACTCAGAAGCCCTATTAGTTCAACGTAAATATTATACCCCAATTTTCTCACTAAATCCCTGGCCTACAGGAATAACTTAAATAGGGCTTAAATTATGCTTGACTAACTGATTATTTGATCCCCATTTATACTGGTGCTTCTGTAGACATGTTATAAGACTGTATTTTATGTTTGTAAAAAATCTATAAAGAGCAAATAACAAAAAATATAACTACGATATTCATTTGTTTGCTGAATCATGGAAGATACGTGACACAGGTGCCTACAGGTAGAGACCAATTAGAGGTACGTAACACAGGTGTTTCAGGTCGCCAACAAACCCACACCACGCATCGGGCACGCAATTCTTTCACTGCATGTGGCATCTGTTTACAGGGCTAGCTGATCTGCCGTGATATAGCCTTAGTTGCTGGCTCGGCGTACAACACCCCCCCAAATCCCCGCCACACACACACACCACGAAAGGGGAGATAACAGCGATACTGGGCAAGATCGCGATGACACCATGAGGTCGGCTGCTGATGACATTAGCAAACACGTGTGTGTGTGTGTGTGTGTGTGTGTGTTGTGCGTACACGGGGGGAGGAGGGAATCTAATAAAGTGTTTTGCGTTGGCAATACATGGAAAAAACATTAAACATCTTCCACGCGTAGTGTTAAATCTGTTGCTTATCCGCGTAAATGTGTTACGTTTTTTTGTAGACAGCTTGATTATTAGTGTGTGTGTGTGTGTGTGTGTGTGTGTGTGTGTGTGTGTCCCATGTTTACATATAATCTGTGTATTCAAATTATTATAGAGTGCTGTAAAGATGGACTCTCCGCCTATACTCAGACATACTGACGGGCGCACGAAAGGAGAGACCAACCGAGAAAGCATTTTCAACTTTTGTTGTGGTATTTTAACGCAAAATATTTCCATGTAAAAGTTTTAAAGTAGCCGACACTTGCCACTACTACCGTTTAGAAAATTGATCAGCTACCTGTTACAGTAGTTTGTTCTTTTCAGTCGACACACGAGCCTAGCGGCTGTTTGTCCCTCAAATTAACCTAATGTTGTGCGTGCGCGCGCGCGCGCGCGCGCGCGCGTGTGTGTGTGTGTGTGTGTGTGTGTGTGTGTGTGTGTGTGTGTGTGTGTTTGTAATATTATGATGTTAGCTGGTTTTGAAAAGGACAGTGTTTTGAGAAGAACGTGATGCTAAGTACTTGTGTCTTGTTACCAAAGTTGCATTATCTCCGTTTTGCAGACAAACGTTGTAAAACACATGGGGAGTGTGTGTAGGAAAGGGGAACGGGGGGAAAGAGATCTGACGACTGTTTATAATCAGGTATTTGGGGGAAAAGAGGAAAGTCCTTCTTGGACGATCCGACACTGCTACACCAGTCTGAACCACTACTGAGCCGCTCTCTCAAGAGCACACCTATATGGACGATATACACACATAAATGCACATTAACAAGTGAAAAGTGAATTGTAACCTTTCTTGAAAAGTCAATCAGATCATCTAAAGGGGATACAAAAAAACCAGCAGAAACATAACATTGACATGTTTAAATACACGAAGATACTAGTAATGTAGAATTAACGAATATACTTTTTCTTATGCCAGTCCAATTATATTCAAACTCGTTTCAAAGCGATGACACCTATACTTTGCACAAATTCTCATGCAAGTCTGTGGTTCCAGTGAACTTAAGACTACATTATCCCAATTTACACTTTTTTTTAAATAAGTAAAACCTTCTATAGCACGATGCTTCTTCATATTAACTGATAGACTACTTTTAAAAGTGAGTATTGTACTAATACGGCACGTAGGAATAGAGACAGCAGGAAGGTGACGCTCTTTGCCTGTACCGGAAGCCAGTAGCGATTGGCCATGGTGGCTACAGGCCTTTGCACGGAATGTGCGGTCTGAGTCAGTCTGTGGGTGTAGTGATGTCGAACTAGTGAGACAGTCGTACTGGTGATACAGTCGTACTAGTGATACACACACACGCACACACACATATTACATAAAGGTGTGAGTATTGTGTGGTGTAACGTATTTTGAAAATAACTGGAGAACAGTGAGATTCTTTCATCCAAAAAGGCTAGAGGAGATCAGTTCGCCACTTCTTGTCTTTGCTCGTTTCAGTGTCTGTTTCAGACTCTGATTCTTTTTCCCACAATTGTTCTAAAATGTTTTTATGTTGAACTGCCACAACAAGCTTTGTGCAAATTGAAGGCAGGCCTGCTATGGCTGACATTGTGACATTGTTTTTCTCCAGAAAACTATTCTTACAATGACCGTTAGCATGATGCTCTAACAAGATGGCATCATATTTCTGTCTACGAAAGTACAGCCAATGACCGAAAATTGGGAGCTGAGCTTCCATACAAACATCTTAATAAATTCAGCTACTTTTAGAAGCAGTAACTTATTGACTTACCTAAGATTCCATGTAATGGCAACGATGCAGACCTCATGTATGATGATAACCTTCACCTTCTTAACATGAGTATCTACTCCACAAGGACACGCAGTAATCTACTTGTTTTTCAGAACAGCGTCCATTATTATTATTATGTCTTCGTGTTTTATAGTTTGTAAAATGCTTTGAGCTTGCTTTTGATGGTTGTGTATATCGATCAACGTTATTATTATTAACACGCACCATCTTCTGTTGCAGTCCTTTTTTAGCAGCAAAAGACTTGGCCAGCTACTTTCAGACTTTCTGTGACAGACTGCTGTTTCTATCTCTGGGCAGCAAGTTGTTTCCATGGACATGGACCCGCCGACTGCCAGGTAGAATAATTAACCAGACCTCTCTGCTCTCCGCCGACCGTCGTCAGCGAATTCGATAAGGACTGTAGGATCGCTACAAACCATCTAAAGGTAAAGGTAAGGTAAAGGTCATCCCTTAACCTTTTCACGTCGTTGCGGGGTGAGGTGTACGTGAGGATGGTACTCATCTCTCCCTCGCTGCCTTACCTTCCCCAAACCTCTATGGAGTCAGGTACCCTTCCCAGCCAGCTGGATCGACTGGGGAAGGTTGCTGCGCTAATCGGGCTCTTAGTTCCGACGCCAGCGCTCTAACCACTTGGCTATCCGCTTCCCAAACCATGACGCTCAGTCGTCCAGTGAGCGTGGTGTGCCCGACCACACAGACGGCCCACCAGTAAGACGACAGCATCACCATGTTAAGAGCCACTCAGATTACAGTCCAGGGGCCAGTTGCACAACACATTTCTAATTTTAAACACTTTTAGTCCTTAACTCTTTTTAGATAATTAGTTTAAAGTGCACATCACAATTTTAGAATTTCTAAAACTAAAACTACTTTAAGTAAGATAAAGTTGTTTAAGTCTGACTTTCCGTCCTGTCAGTGCAATTTGTTGTATGTTTTTCTGCAATGCATCAAAATGACTAAGAAGAGATTTTGCTTCTTTAGAACAGTTTTAAGGTTTAGAAACGTACCTGACTCCATAGAGGGTTGGGGAAGGTAAGGCAGCGAGGGAGAGGAGATTGGCACCACCCTCATGTAAAAGCTGGCCCCGAGAAAAGTGGGGTCTCTAACACCTCACTCCCCAACGACCTGAAAAAGTTTATGGGATGACCTTTTACCTTTTTACCAGATAACTGTGACACGTGCGGCCAGCTTCGTACATAGTCTCCGTGTTGTTGTGGGTAGGTGTGGGTATTGTAGCAGTCGGACAGTTGCCGGTGCGATAACGAACAGGTAAGAAAAAGTCTTGTGAACAGGGCAACATGTTTGCCACATTATAATGTTACTGGTTATTATATCGATCTATCAGTACGTATGCTATTCCGTACTTAACGTGCGATTTACTGAATTAATTGTGAATGTTGACAGATAGTGGTATAGCAAATTGGTCAAACGTCACATCCACCGGCTGCCTACAATGGAAAGATTGTGTTCAGGCGAGACGTCAGTGACAACTTGGGTATGGTAACAACACTGAGACAACCGGGTATTCCAGTGTTTATAAGGAAGTATGATGACATTGCAGACAATAAAACTAGTATTTACGACATACACACTGAGTCGTGTTCATACAACAGCTAGTTTCACTGTCGATGAAAGAATAAAAGAATAACAACCTACATCAGGTCATTAATTAACGAGTTTGGCATAGAAGTTAAATAAAGACATGCATCAAGCTAATGGCTTCCGTCCTGCGTGTCAGAAAAGTTTGTTTGTTAACTTTATTTGTCCCATTGGGCAATTTGAATAAGGGAATGTGCTCGAGTTCAAAACTGAATGAAAAAATTGAAAACATGAAGCAGAAAAAGGAAGTGGGCAAGTAACATGTATCATATATATATATATATATAAACTTACAACAAGAAAATCAGATATGCACCTACAACTTCACACACACACACACACACACACACACACACACACACACACACACACACACACCATTGACAGCTCATCTAAAATTAAGCAGCTGGACTGCGTATGGCACAAATGATTTCAGGTGTCTGTTACTCTTACATATAGGCATGGCATAGCGTTTACCTGAGCCTAATAATACAAATTCTTTTTTTAGTACATGTTCAGGTAATGATAAAATGCATGAAGCTTTCCGTACTATTTGCAGGTCACAAAAAGAAGCTAAATCCCTCTGTTTGGTACCAATTATCTTTGAACAGATGTTCACAACACTGTTCAGACTATTCCTATCAGGGACAGAGAGATTGCGGAACCAGCATACAAATGAGAAAGATAGAAGACTGTGAACATGATGGGTTGTATGCGCCTCGCTTCATGCGTGAAAACCGGGCACACGTGCAGCCTGCGGACATTTGGGTTACACTGCCTTTGCAACAGGTTTTTTTCGCCCTAGTGTTCTACCTGTGTGTTTGTTTGAGTTTGTGCGTGTGTGTGGGGGGGGGGTGTGTGAAAGAGAAAGAAAACATTAATTGCATGTTACAGTTGGCGAAAGCTGTGTTACCTTTAAAAAAAAGGTACAAGACATGAAATAGTAATGTTTTCCTATTTTTCATAATATTTTGCTCGGATATATTTCATAACATACCGATAATAACATAAGAGTTGCTAACTACAAATGAAAAAAAAAAGAAATGAGTGTGACGAAAATTATCTCGAATTCTTCCTTCAGTTACTTGCTCTAGTTTAAAAAAATAATCAGATCAACAGAAAAATATTGTTTGGCAAGTATTTGAGCACTCAAATAAACACTGTTTCATTGTATGCAGGAATTAGTACAGCAAGCAGACAGCAACAATCGATGCCACGTCATGACAGATCTGCCGTTGTAGCGTCATACAATTAACAGACTAGCACAACAGGTAATCAATATAACTCCAAGTAACACCTGGCACTGTACTTGTCAGCGAGGCAAACAGCTCAGAGTCGCGACGGCCATGACAGGTTGGTAGGACATTGTGTATGTATGTCTTCTTTTTAATAGCAGTCAAAACTTTTAGAAATTCTCAAACATCGGAGGAGGAAAAGAAAGAGACAAGCGACTGGGGAGAATCCCACCGTTCTGTTTGTGCCGAATACGAGAATGTGGCACATGTCGAGCTTGACCCATGCTAAATACCATGGCCTAATTGTTGTCGTTCCCAACCCGTGAGACTGGAGCGCTGGATGTGCAAGCAGGTTCGATCTACGTGACCAGGTAATAATTTGTCAATATATCTCGCACTTCTGGAGTAATAATTTAGGACAGAACTTTCATATAGGTGGTTTTACTAGGTCACGACGGGCTGTGCTATTTTGTGGGAGGGGAGACCGCGTAGGATCGATATTTGAGAGGGGTGTGAGGTTGGGCATTGGTTGGTGTTGTGTGTGATTTATGGTTAGGGGTGTGGGTTAGGGTTAGGGTTAGGGGTAGGGTTAGGGTTAGGGGTAGGTTTTACTGTAGAGGACAAATGTTGAGGACTGGTCGAGTGACGTGATTGTCATGGAGTTGTGTTAAATTATTTACTGGTTTTAGTCGTTAAATTATTGGCTGGTTTTAGTCATGTGATATTTGGCGCGGAGAAGTTTTGATTTGATGTGAGCAGACGATAGAAATTCGAGAGGATTGAAGATGGCGAGTGTGCGTGGAAATTTCGCGAAAATTTGTGGTGCAATTGTGGAATTCAAGGAAAGGTTGAGAGGTGCAGAGTCTGGAAAATATAGCAGAAAGAAGTTTAGGATGGATGCAGAAGTGACAAGGTTGTTTGTGTTGAGTTTAGTCGAAGACTTTGATTTGTTTTTTGAGTTTTGAATGTGGATTGATGAAGAAGAGGAATACATGTAGGAGTTGTGGTGAGGAGATGGGACTGGAGAAGATTCCGAGAGGTGAAAAATTCTGTATATTTTTGGATATTATTTGTCGGAAAAAGTGGAGGAAGGATTCGAAGAAGATGGGGAAGGCGACTTCAGGAAAATTTGTTCATTTCTGGATATTATTTCTCGGAATAATTGGAGGAAGGATTCGAAGAAGATGAAGGAGACGATATCACGGAGTTTAGCGAGGAGATAGAGAGAGCAGAAGATGAGTGACGTAATAGTGACGTCACTAATTTGCATAGCTCCGCCTACAGGTAAGCCATTTTTGTTATGGCGTCGCAAAACCACCTATAACAAAGCTGTTCCTAATTTAATATTATTTAGCATTTAGTATATACTTATAATACTATAATGATCTTTTAATTTTCAAGAACGGAAGCAATTAAATGTGTTGTGTGTGAATGATATGTAAAGAAATAGTCAATGATGATTTAATACAAAAGTACGGTTCATGTCACAGTTACTAACAAGTTTGATGCAGAGGTATATATGATGAAGGAGATAAGGTTACTGGCCAAGACTGCTTGTCTAGAACTGTCTTCTGACAGAGACACTGTGTTACGTATGCTGATGATTCGGATGTAGGGGCCCCGTTGCAGTGCCGTATCGTACGACAGTCGGGTGTCTTAACGATACACCAATTGGGGTTCCCTGAATACGAAGCCTCTGGATTGTTTTATTTCTTTTCCTTCTTTCAATCTGAGTGATGGAGGTTGGCAGGTGAGTGGTAATATGTACAAGCTGTCTTTTGACACGAGTACAGAAAAACACTCTGCCTGATACTGGCACAGTCTGATTTGGTGTGTACTCCAAACTGCCATATTGAGAAAGAGACTACGTCAGTGAAAGTTTCAGAGAACAGGTAAAAGGCAGACACAACCAATCATCTCTTATGTACAGCTGTTGTGACATTCGCGGTACTGTGATCTGAAGGAACAGAGATACAGGGATATATACCTTTATGAGAAACTGTTCCTAGGTGTGTTGTGAGAGTCTGATGCTTAGCAAATAATGACAGACAAAACATATACACTATTATGATGACGATAAAGTAAAAACATCATAGTGTCATGTGATCTTACAAACTCTTATTTTCTCTATAATCAATAAGACTTAGGAGTTGCTGTTTATGCTCACAAGTCGGTCAAGTCACGTGACGCACTCTGGGAGGTATGGATACTGCGTAAATGAAACTATATGTTAGTTATTCTAGATGTAGAAAAACAATCGTGCAAATAAGGTCTATTAAAAATACTTTCCTACAAATCGCCTTCAAAGTCTTTTCTAACCTTTGTGACTGTCAGGCTAGGCCTACACTTATTTAAAATTTATTTTTGTCATTTCCTTCAGTTTTTGTCGTTCTGGTTGGTTTCTTCAATTTCTCCCTGTCATGATTATTGTTGTTATAATTAGTATCATTTGTATCATTTGTAAAGCGCCATGAGCCTGCTCTTAGGGCTGGGATATGGCGCTATAAAAATAGCCTTTAATATAATAAATATTATATACTTACCACTACCGTCCTATAATCTCCATTTACTTACTTCTGTCATTATTATTATTACATTTAACCTCCAGTTAATTACCTATTTGTTTACGAGAGAGGGGTATTAGTGTATTACGCCGAGTCAGCTAAGGCTATAACACGGCACGGCAGACAGCCCTGTAAACAGATGCCACATGCAATGAAAGAACAGTGTGCCTGAGACGAGAGCTGAACCCAGGACAGCCAACCCTCACTGTCTTGATGTTGCGCCAGGACCGCCCTCCTATTTATTTATTTAGGAGTTCATGATAGACCCATTGACAATCCTCGGCTTTGTGGAGGGAGGACGTTGAGTGGTTGCCTGAAGAAAGGTGGCTGACCAACATCAATGAGTGGACAGGCCGCCAGATAGGAAACTTACAGAAAGGGCGCAGGATACGCCCCCCTCCCACTGTCGCGCCTTCGCTGCTCCTGGTTCCTCATGCCACCCTCCACCCCTCCAAAGCTCTTCCCCACAAGTCCCACATATAATTTCTAACAATTCTTCTTTCTTCTTGAGTAAGGCACCACAGTTCTGTAATTTGTGAGCCCGAATTTTAAACAGATAAGAAGGTCGCCGGTTCAATGCTCAGTCAGGTGATTTCATTTGTTCACTCAGCAGGTCACATGCTTCAGGAGGAAAGGTAAAAGGTGCCGTGATGTAGCCTTAGCTGCTGGCGCGGTGTTAAACTCAACCTTTCAACCAAGGTAAAAGGCGGCGGAAGGAAATTGTCTGACCCCGGATTCCACACCCCTTAGACACAATGAACCACTTTGTAGTTAACTGCCACTAGAGCCAATGGAATTCACTTCTAGACAATCCTCGTTTAGAACGATGAGTTCCGAAAAATTTAACCACACTGTTTATATTTTGTTTTCTGTGCAGAAGTTATGAGGCATTTGGCATGATTTGACTTAACAGTTTTGCCCCTCCCCCCAAAAGATCTGGGGACCAATTGTATGAAGCTGGATGTACTGTACAGCGGCCAAAGTCTGTGAGCAGACACAAATTGCCGTGTCACTGACGAGAACAGCGTACGATTTAAATCTGAGCGGGAGTCCGATAACACAGAAAGCACAACGACATCTTCTCCCTCTGCATACATTAGACCACTTAAAGAACTCCACCAAATAGCGCGATTACTATCGCCATCCATGATTTTACCTGCTGACACAAGCTTCATTCTCATATTTGCGGCACTGCCATGACTGTCTAGGTCAACTTGTCTTCCGAGCTACACTCGGGTGTGGTTCCCAAAAGGAACAGATAATTGAAATGTATTTTTTTACCTTTATATCTTAAGGAATTATTTTACTTCAAGAAATGGGCTGTCAGGCTCTCTCTCTTTTCCGTTACACCAAGTTTTTTTCACACAAGACTGACATAAGTGAATGTTCTCCGAACCTCACCCATCCCCATCCCCTGTACGCGTGATTTCAACAGTGACAGTGATTACAACAAGAAATTACGGTGACAAATCTACTTCTTAAAAGTAATGGGGCAGTTGTAATGTTATCAAGTAAATTTTTCTCTCTTTTTTTTCTTCGTTGACCATGCTATGTGAACGTAAATATTCTGGACAGAGAGACAGTAAAATGTTTTGAGTGCGTGTGCGTATTCCAAGCTGACTTTGAGTGAGAGAGATGCTGAAATTCGTTCAGTTGATGTCTTCGACTAAAAAAGTGCTTGAGAACTTTTTACTTTAAGTGGCCCTAAGTGCGGCGAAATGCACGCAGTGTTACTGGGTCGAGGGGTCAGCATAAATAGATGACACTCAACTTTCTCTTTTCGAGGCCTTTTGAAACCATACTTGATAAATCAGGCACACTTTTACTACTGGGTGAGCAGAGGGATCGAGGTTTCCCGCACCTGGTCTGCCCGAACTTCAAATCAGTGACATTTGTTTTATTGGAGCATCGCGCACTAACTACATAACTACAACACACAGGAGCAAATTAAAGCTCTCACTGCTTGCATTGTTTATTTCGGACACAGGGGAGCTGTAACCGATATTCAGAGCCTAAATTTTGGTCCCTGCATAGAAACGCAAAGTATGGATGTAGTCAATGACATAGCAAGTTTTGAAGATGATTTCCAATTTCTGAAAGAAATGAAGGATATCTTGATCGAGGAAGTCTTTCGGTTGTCGGAGGAATTTCCCGATCGCTCTGCTTGCGACCCAGAAGTGAAAAAAGGAATTTTTTCGGAAACCAACGACAAAAGAGAAGTGAGGATTGTCCTTCCTGGAGGCCTTCAGAACGTTCTAGACCATCTCGAGTTGTTTTCAGACGACATCACCGCCACAAAGGTTCTTGGGAGCAAGAATGAACGGAAAGAGCTTTGCTTTGTGGGGTTCTTAGGTCACAAGAAAGATAAATCGGAGATGGAAGAAAGTGTGGTTCACGATATCAATAAAACAGATGTGGTCGTCGTTCAAGAACTCTCTACCATAGATGGAATGATTGCCTACGTCTCAGGAGAGCGCTCCAAGGGAGGTGACTATGGAAACCTTGTTGTATTTAAAGACAAGGGAGTGGTGGAGAATCTAAAGAAGTCAGAAAACCACGCACATGCTGTGAAGTAAGTATAGGGCTTCTGCCATATGTGTGTTGTTTCATTAGACACGTAAAAGCTGTTTGGATTAAAAAAAGAGCGACATTTAGGCGGGAAAACAAAGTATAACCGTATATAGGTGGCGCTGAGTCACTAAGAGGACAGAGAGTTGTGGATGCTTTTTGTTGTCAAGAAAGATGAATGTGTAAATTAAGAGGCAAAGTGCGTACAACAGTTCCTCATTTATTGCGTTTATCCTTTAGAAACCTTTTTCCGAATGAAACCTTTATTTTTATGTTTGATTTATAACCATTTTTTTTCTTGTAGCAGATCAAATAGAAAAAGCCAACATCACACACTAACTGTATGCAGCAACTCTGAGGGCTGAGTTTTTTGCAATGCTTTCGACAATTATTTTTTTCTCTCGTCTAGTTAGAACTTACAAGCAGTAAGTGGTGTTCAAGACCCTTGTACAGACAAAATATTGAAAATATTTGTCAGAAACTTAGCCTTCTAGACTCTCATCAAAGAATTATGTATGCCAGATAAGTATAGACTATGAGAACGCACTCCCTCGTATTTTTAATTATTTATTTAATGTTCCGCTGTGCTTTTGATTCATCCTAATGATTTCTGCTGAATGAAGCTACTTCTTTTTCAACATTTGATTTGATTCCTACCTTTCTTTCTAACACCAGCTTCAAAAAATAACACTCCACGAATAATTAAAGTGATTTTGGTTCACACGTACACCCTGTGACGTGGGAACACAGACCGACCGATGTTGCCCCTACCAAATAAAGACTTTTCTAAAATTTCAAGTTTTACAAATCTATATTTCAAACTTAAAGAATACCAGAATTAAAGAAAGAATTTTTTCAATTTTTAAATGGTGTACAAATTAAGATACATGTCTTGACTGATTATGCTTCAGCTGTAGAGTACTGAATCAAAACACATTACTTCTCCGCTATATACTCCTGACTTGACAGTTGTGAATTTCTACACACGAGTCTAATGGCCAAGCCCTATATACCTACATAATTTTATGACAGAAAAAAAATTCTCCAAATACAGATCAAGCAAATGAATACTGTTCCATTGCTAGCCGATATAAGGCATAAACAAACAGAAGCGCACTTTCTGTCCTCGGCGCCACCTATAAAGTTGTCCACCGTTTGTAGCCAAATATCGCTAATTAGCATAATTAGCTTAAAATAAAAGCGCCGAGGCTAGTTGCACAGCATGCCTCTAAAGCTTAAAATTGTTCTAAAGAAGCAAAGTGAGAAAAAAACTTTAAAAAAAAACGTTCTTATGTCTTTTACACAAACGCATACGAAAAATTGTGGTGACTGAAACGAAAGTCTCTAGCTCAAAAAGTTTTTGTTCTAGTTTATAAAAAGTTATAAAATTGTGTCGTGCATTGTGTTTCTATATTATCACTCAATGGATTTAAGTCTTAAAAGTTTAAATTTAGAAATGTTTTGTGCAACTGGCCCCAGTACAGTAGAACGACATCCTGACAGGCTGAATGACGTAAGCGAAAGGAGCTTGGACCCATGGCGGACTGTTGATGCCAATGTAAATCCATGATGCACAGAGTGCAAATAAGTTCTGGGATCTAAAGGGTGCAGACTAAGTGAGAGACAAGGGTGCAGCTTGATTTGCTAGCTAGACATAATTACTTTTGTTTGTACACTTCACCCGTGCCTCTTGGAATGTGATTTACAGAATGATAGAGACGTTGAGACTGAAACTTAAGCAATGTGCGTGCGTGCGTGCGTGTGTGTTTTGCAGTTCCATTTCTCCAAGATATTATCGGACAGTGCGCATACACTCAGGTCGGCTGCCAATCGGACTTCGTTCTCCTTACTTCGTGCTACAGAAAACATTGTTTCTACAGTTTTCACTTCCGCCGGAAGATCCAGCGCGCAGGCGCGTGCAACTGTGGAGAGCCTGCCGTGAGGATTCCAACTTCTACAAGGTCTTCTCACCAACAAAAGAAATTTAACTATAATCCTAGGGCTGTTTCTCCTGTAGACCTTCTCACGCAATGCCCTTCACATCGTTGTAAGCGTTCAATGATAAAAGCAAATCAATTTTGTTTTGGAAAGAATGAACTTTAAAGGCTTTTCCTCTATTTCAATATCTCTAATAAGTCTCTAATAAATGTATTGATTTACTATCATAAAAGCGTTTGTGGGTGATCTTTATTTTTGAATTGACGTGTGACAATGTACAGCAAGCAGTGTATATTTGTATGATGTGACTGAGCTTTTAAAATCAGAAATAGTTGGAGAAAATCGTAAAAGTGACATAAATTCATAATTTGCAACACTTTAAGTAATGTGAAATCTGAGTGCTTTAAGCAAAATTAAATTAATTTTCTTTTATTCCGGCCAGAGAGGTTTTTCAGAATTGTCCGTTTCTCCATGTTCTTTTGGTTATGTAAATGTAACAAGGTTATCAGATTTATTATGTTCCCTTTTTCGTGCCGCTTAATTCAATCGATAATTTTATTATTAGTAATAAAAACAAGTGTTCTGCATGCAGTGGGGAAAAACCCCAAAAGGCGACGAAAAAGCATAGAACTAAATGAAAAAGCTATTAAATGCTATGGTTTTAAAAATTTATGAAACGAAATAACATTTGTAGTTGGAGAGATCATAAGAAATGTAACAATGTACCATTGGTATCTTTTATTGAGCGTAAAATTTATTTGGCTTATCAGATTGAAAATAGAATGGAATCTAAAACAATATTTTTCATATGTCTGCATACATTTTTATCTTGTAGGTTAATAGGCTATTTTTTTAGTTTAAAATTTGTAGGTACATTTCAACTAGCATTCTTCTTTCCAAGACCATCATGACATGGGTCTGAAGTCTGCTATTGTTTTTTTATATAGATCAAGAGGTATGAGTAATGAATAATTTTTTATTTTTTTGATAGCAGCTGACGTTCGCGCTATATAATGTTCACTGCCTTTTTTTGAAAACAATTTTTGTTGAAACGGGCCTGCTATTTGCTGTAGGTATGAACAACGTCGGTAGAGAAATAAAATTCCGACTTCTTGTGTAAGTACAATATATAATTATCTAACCCCGTTATATAAGTTTGCTCTAAGTTGCGCCGCCACAACTTCTTATCAGTAAGTAAAAACGAAAAGGCAGGTAAAATCAAACGAAAAAAAATCTGCTGCATATATTCGAACCTGTGTGTTTTTTTTTGTTTTTTTTTTTTTGCTTCACGAATAACTAAAATTGAGAAATAATTTTTTTTTAAAAGCGAGTCTTTACTGCTGCACGATATCTCTGCTGGTTAAGCCCTCAGGTCAGAAGGGCTTGAACTTTCGGTGATGCAGGATCTGCAGTCACGTGTCGTCGCCTCCATGACCTCTGACGTGATAGTCAGCTGCACGTCGCCTTGTACGTGCAGGATCTCATCCGGCAGTTGTGTCAGCCCTGACATGTTGGTTTGCGGTGCTGGAGTGCAGGCAGGCATGAGAGGCGCCTCTGTGGGCTTGGTGAGGTCTGCTGTGACATGGTACAGGTCGTTATTGCTGATCACGGCGTCAGGTGAACCATGTCCTAGCTCTCCTTGAGAGACATCCTCGAGGGGTGTATCAATAGTTGGATCGCTCAGTTTCCCGGAAACGGTGACCTCTGACAGCTTTGGTTGTGTGCGGTGTCGATGGGATCCCTTCGGTCCTGCACACAAAACCACCAACTATTTTACTCTTTAGACATTAAAGTCTACACATATATCAGCATTGTTGATGAGGGATGGCATTTACCTTCAGTGTCACGCTATTGTTGGTGGGCTTGACAGAAACGGGGCTATCCAATCAGTCACCCGACATGAGGAAATTTAAGGTTAGGGTATCGACTGGGCAAGGCAGAAGGCGTGAGGTCACACGAAATTTATAATATACTCCGGCCTTTCTGTCATGGTGGTGTCAATGTTGGCACTATAAAAAGCTGTGTTATTCAATGTATTTTATCCATTTTTTTCCGCTATTCGTCTGTCGGGTCAGTGTGTGTGTGTCTGTGTGGAAGTGGGTGGACGGGTATAGGTGTTGTGTACGGATGTGAAGAAATGAATGACAGTCTGAGAAGGGAGATGCAGATTTACTGGTGACATTTTAAGGATGCTTCTGTGGTCAACAAGTCGAATGAATTTGTCTATCCGTCCGTCTGTAAGAAATAGAGCAAATCCCACCGAAATGTTCACAGAGAAGGGGATCAGATTGATCGATGGCTTAAAAGCTTGATGTCGAATTTGCTCAAGACAAACCTTTTCGCTTTTGTTTCTTACGAAGAAAACATGGCAACATTGTAGGCAGTTTCCTGAAATGAGGAAAGATGAAAAAAGTGGTAGAAATAGAGAAATCCCCACCATCTTAGCTTACTTTACTTAGTAAAAACAAAACAACAACAAAACCAAGTAAAACCCGCTTCTTCCTTGATGCTCTATAATAATGATGATGATGATCATCACGTGTAACCTAATAAATATCCAACCCATTCTGAGAAAAACCGTGATATATACCGCTGTCACTCAATCATGGTGAATACTGTATCATCACAACCACTACAACAGCAACAGCCGTTGCAACGACGAAGATGACAATAAAACAATGTAAGGTGCTTACCCGAATATAGTAATTCCTTCTGCGTTTCAGTCAGGAATGGGCATGTTATGGAAGAAAAAATAAGATATTCTGAAATAAATAATCGTATGCATAGGACTTGTGTGGGCGAATTTTCATGCGTGCTTTTTCGCGGAACGGAATGACGTGCGTGCTTTGTTTGGGGTGGGGGGGATAGAGAGTGTATAATGGGAAGGGATGTTAGCACGCGTTTGTTGGATTAAGAAAACTTTGTTTCCTGCATTTTTATACTGAACAGGAAAAAAGATTTGTATGAAATCTTTTACATGTTGCCATGGAAATATTTCTCAACCATCCATCCACCGCTACCAGTGTTACTGTATCCAAGAACATATTACAATTTTTACTGCAGGAGGAAGAGGAGGAGGAAAAAGAAGAAAAGACAAAGCTCCTACTTCTGATATTTTTTTGTGTCCCGCTGCAATGTGGCTATAGTAATGAGAACCTTTGGTGAAGGACTAAACGGTGGTATTTGACGCTTAATAAATGGGCATCAAAATAAACACATACGGTCTGCCATTATAGATTTCTTTCGAAGAAGATAAGCCGAGATGATCATCCAGAAGAAGACAATACCCACGGAGATGATGGTTCCAGCCCCTATATACGCCATTTGTGTTGAGAGGTCAGTCTCCTGAGCCTGGTCTCCTGTGACAGGCTCTTTAAGAAAATTTAAAGAAACTTGTCATAATAATGGACCCCACTACCCTTACTTCACGAGAAGTAGACGTTTACAAAAATAGTACGCAAGTAATGCAGTTTACGTTCAAGTCTTTCATATACAGTGTGTGTGTGTGTGTGTGTGTGTGTGTGTGTGTGTGTGCGCGCGCGCGCGTGCGTGTGCGTGTGAGTGCATTTCTTTACCTGGACGTGGTAAATTTTGCGATAACACTGTAATATTTTCTGTTTGGCTTGCCATTTCTCTTCTCGCCAGAAGAGGTGGATACTGAGGGTGGTACCCGCCGTCAAAACAAGACCTTAACTGCAGAACTTTTTTCACTTGTGGCACCCGCTTCCAGATGTTTGTCTGCGAAAGTTTGTTGTGAAAAGACCCGCTTAGGAATCCCGAATGTTGACAGAGGCTTACGCCACTTTCTGAAATCGACCACAAGAAACACACTCTAGGAAATGTTTGACGTGAGTAATTGCCCCCTTTTCTTTATAAGAAAGAAAGAAAGAAAACATGCCTTTAAGTTCTTCACAGCGAGAGTGTGATACTTTTTTTTTGGTCTTTAACGAGACCAGCTACTCAAACAGTGTAAGTATGAAGTACCTATGAGAAATGAATAAATTGCTACCGAAAACTTACAAAAGCAGCGCAATCAAAAAAATACATGGTTTACCCTACCCACCCACAAAATCCCATATAACAGGCAGCTAGGATTAAATTTGACAGTCATCCTTTTTTTCAAGAATATTGCAAGTTGAAACGATCTTTCAGGATTTTCTGCATGGCTGCCGTTAAAACCGTCCAGTGGTTTTGCTTTTACTATTACTGTGTAGACTGCAACAGTATAAAGACCAGCACGGTCACAGGAGACCCATTGAACTGGGGGCTGTAAACAGTCCCAGACATTTGAACATCTAACCAAATTCGACGCCGGCTTCATAAAAATCAGGCAATACTTACGCAGGCATTCGTGTCACCTCTGCGTTTAATCAACAATGTCGAGAGAAGAAAAGATTTGACGCAAATGGTCCGATTTTGACGTCATTCTTTGCTGCTGGTGACGTCACGCGCAGACACGCTCCCGCCATTAGACACGACCGTAGACCTTCATGTAGACCACCGCCTTCTCAATCTTAGCTACCAGCGCATCTCTCAGAAAGTGTTTGCCGTTAAATGGCAGTGAGAAGTTGTATGCCCCGTCTACCTGAAGAATTTAAAGCGTGAATACACGCGGGAATATCCAAAAAGTGTTTGTTCCGATTTTTGTTGTTGTTGTAAGGACGTGTCACTTTTGTATCTTGAAGCTTGTTAACAATGAAATTTCCTTCACTTCCTCTTCCAAAAAAGAAATAAAGACTGGAAAATAAATAGACAGTATTATTAATAATAATATTATTAAGAAGACAAAGGTACAAAGAAAAGGTGGGAGAGGACAAAAATGAAATAAAAGAGAGTGAATGTGACATTCGTGACAACATAATCGAGGCGCTATTTTCCCGGAAGTAGTGACATGATTTTACGTATTTTCCAAAAATCAAGCCTCCAAGCTGAGGATAGACCTTTCGGGATCGTGACGTGGTCATCGAAGCAGCGAAAGAAGAGAGGAACATCACCTTCATTCGCTCTTTTATGATCCGATGTAGAACAATGAGTTATTATAAGTCCCAGTGGTGAAGACCCTGTCATCATGATAGACGATTGTGTTTGGATCTCAGCTCATGCACACAAAATGTGACAGACCGGGTGTAAACGCGGAAAGCGGCAGTATGTTGAAGAAATCCTTACTTAACTTTGCGCCTGTATCTGCTTATGTATTTTTTTTTTGGGGGGGGGTAGAGTGTATGGATTATTATTAGTAGGAGTGTAGAACATGTAATAGTTTGTGTCATTTGTTCACCTTTGGTAAGCGATCTTTTGCAGTATTTTGACCCACAGTTTTGAATTTCCTGCCAGTGCGTGCACACACACACACACACATGGAACTTTCAAAAATACAGTAAAGCACATCTTTTCCAAAAACTGTGTGTTTGTGTGTGTTTTGTGCATTTTATCCCCCAAAAAGAATTGGAGATATATTCTTTAAGAAGACAAAGCTACACAGAGTAGGTGGTAAAGTACAAAATAATCACCAAGACTCGCTGTATACACTCTAAATATACTTTAATTCAAGAATATTAAATACGTTTGTTTAAACATCGGTCCCAAAAAGAGTGTAACTGGACAGACCTCACATCCACAACGCGCGGCGCAATGCCTACCCTGCACAAATTTCACACTCTACCTTGCATACAAGAGAAGTGAATATGCTTTCCCTTTCAGAAAAGAGCACAGGCCCTGTATCACTGGCCTGTCGAAAGTTAAATAATAAAATATCACCATCATGCTAACCCAGTTTTCTTTCAAGAAATGTTGCAAACACTTTTAGCAACTCTGACTGCAAGAAGAGTTGCCAACTGCTTCAGAAATAAAGACAAGACAGGCATTAGTATTTCCATTATCTTTTCCAGGAGTAGCGAGTGTGTAGCAAGTTCTTCTCGTACGATATCCCGTGCCTGTTGCTGCTGTGGTCCAGATCTGGAAGATTGTAGAAAATATGTGTTTGAAAATGTTATACAAATTATAAAACGAGTTAACACGAGGTATTTCTATAAAAAAAAGGTGGGGTTTGAGGGTAGAAATAAAATCTTCCAAGACCCAGCTAAAAAAAAATAGCTAGGTGCAGAGAATTCCAATCGTTGAGGCCAGACAAGGAGGGTCAGCCAAATTTCTCTCTTCTAATTCGCAGTCAGCACTCACAGATCAAAGAGACCGCCTTAGGTGACGGCGTCTGTAAATTTCATACCGACTGAACACATTTCCTTACCTGGGCCAGCAGTAGTGGGCCCAGTTAACAAAGTGAAAACAGACTCTGAAGCCGCTAAGAAATTATGGGCGGCGCTATTAAAAAACAAAACAAAACAAAACAACATAGTGTTTAGGGTTTGTGTATGGACTGAGCAAAGCAGACGTGACCTCACGCGATTTTTTCTAGCGCGAAGTAGGTTTAAGTAGGTCCTCCGTTATTGGCTCCTGTTAGGCAAATTAGTTCGTCTATAGGAATGCATTATATGCAAAAAATGTAGAACGGTGAGTTATCATACGCCCCAGTTGTAAAGAGCGAACTGACTCTTGTGAGTTTAAATTTCTGGCTGGGGATGAGCTCTGGTTATCTGATGTTTTCTGTAAGTACCTTAATTTCCTTCCACTCCAAACCTTTCCCAAATTCTTCATCACTCACTTTCTCACATAGCAAAATAATAGTGAGATAGCAGGATTTCAAACCCAGCAACAACGGTCATTTCGCCCCAGTCACATTGCCCCACAGCCTGAGTCAAATCATCCCAGCTATGTTCATTTCGTCCCAACAACGAAACGTCAATTCGTCCCCAGGCCCCAAAGACGCATGTAATAATAATAGGGAAAAAGTCAAAATACAAGTTCATAATAAAATGCTGACAAAATCTTTAATTTAAAATGTTGTTTAAAGAGAAAAATCACGTTTATTCACCATTGTAAGATACATTCTCAGCATGCGTACTACCAAAAGGCCATTTTTGTTTAGTAAAATGGTGGCTATTCGCATGGCTCTGTTTTAAAATAGGCAGCTGAGCTTGTGTATCTATACTGTTCAAACAACGTATGGCTCTTTTGGTAATACCTGACGTTAACAGCTATTTATATCATCGGTGACCGATTGGTCTTATGGCATGTGATGATTTGACGTTTCGGTGTTGGGACAAATTAATGGTCTTACCTGGGACGAAATGAACATAGCTGGTTGTGGGGTGATATGACTGGGGTGAAATGACAGGCCCCCACACTTAGAATTTAAACAAGTTATTAACAGACTGATCCTATATATGAAGATTCAACATGTACACTCCCCCCCCGCCCCTAAAAACATCTATTTTCTCACAGTCAGAACAGTATATTCTAGCCAGTCCTTAAACAATGATCCATAAACCATCATGCACTTGTATAAAATAACACTGTTACAAAAAGTGAAGACCAACTTGAATTGTTTTCCATATAACTCCTGAGACAATTCCTGTTCTCTCTTCTTTATCATTTGTTCCACTTGCTCCAACTTTTCATTTGTGTATGGTCTGTGTCCATTAACAGATAAAAGTTTCTTGATAGTCATCAGAAGCTCCTCGACTTGCCTCGACTTCTGTTCTAGTGTGCCCTTGTTGTTGAATACAACATAGCGGCCATTTACTGACTGCAAAGAAACAGGAAGCGGGATGGGTAAAGGCTGACTATTAATTCCCACAAAATAAGATTTTATTTACGCACACTTGATTACAGAAGTGTGAATTTTTCCCTAAGCTTGAAGTTTCTCTGCTTTTATGCACAGTGTGAAGTATGAATGCTGTGAATTCTGTTATATACATAAATCAGGTTACTTTATGCTTATCTTGTAGCTACCACTTATTCTGTGTTTTTTCTTTTTTGTAACTTTTGTAATTGAGCACACCTCTAAAGGTATAAGTGTCCAGTGCGCTTAATAAAGCTGGTAATTTGTCAAATGATGTCTTACCATCAACTGTGTGTTCTGCAAAAACCTTACCTCCACAAGCTGCTTCAGCTTAGTTGGTGAAGTTTCAAGCATTTTCTTGAGAGAAGTCGGTTCACCATCGCCCAGATTCTCACCTTCAGACAGAGTGTCTCCGTAAGTGAAAATGATGATGAGATACCTCATTAGCTGCACCCCAAAAAGATCCCGAACCCGATCCACCACTTTGTTTTCCTCCTCAGTAAACTTAATACCAAGGCGAAGGACCAGGATAAGTGCATGAGGACCAGGGGAGACTATTGCCACACACCTGGCAATCTCTCGTATAACGGTTATCTCGTCTAAGCTTGTGTCAAAAAGTCCTGGTGTATCCACAACCTGCAACTCAGTAAAGATCCCTTTTATTTGTTTCACAGGATTCTTTCTGCATACTAGGGGGATAATTAGTTTGACTACTGAAGAATCCATAGCTTAAGTATATTTCCACTATATTATTCATCCACAAGATATCTAGCAATGACGCTTTATTCATCATTTATGTTGAGGGTATTGTCAGTGATGCCAATGACATCAAGTCATCACATTTTAATAAATAAGATTAAAGATTAATTTCAGTTGCATAATATTCTAAATCCTCTAACACTGCGTGGAAGAATCTGCTGCCTCTGTCTCTTTTGGTTTCACTCTGTCAATGTGCATCATTTATAAACTCTTCTTATATAGTTTGCATCTGCGAATGCAAACATCTTTATAACAACAGCTTAGTTACATCAATACATCCATATTGATTGAGTTAAATGACAACTGAATACTCACTTCTACTGGTACTCCGAAGCGCTTCTGTCTATAACGCTGACATTTCGTTGTTGTGGAACTGAATGCAGGACTAACCTCAAATCGCTCTAGACCAACAATAGTATTAGCTGTGGAGCTTTTACCACTGCCAGTTTTTCCCACCAAAACCAGGCGGCACTCTTCATCTGGAAAGTCAATGGCTGGGGAAAAAAAAGACCTTCATTATAACTTTCACCTTTAACCAAAATCATCAACTGGACACTTCATAACATCAGTCATTGTAACATTTTGTTTTTGTCTAACTCAAGGTAAAAAAAATGGAAGAAACAAAGAAAAAAAGGTAATAAAGTCCATCAAAAAGTCTAATACAATTTCTGGCTTTTATCTCTGCATGACATTATGATGATGATCCTGATGATGATGATTACTTATTATTATTATTATTTAGTTAGGCAGGGTTGCCTGCAATGCTTTTCAATATAACCACAGTTTGGGTGATGAAACAGACTACACAACAAAATCCCAAATTATCAAGTAGGCTAGCATCAGCACTAGAAGATTTGGTCTACTATGCAGATAATCTTGCTCTGTTGTCTTGTCATATGGAAAGAAAAATAAAATACCATCTAAAAATTAATGCCAGTGCAGTGCGACTGACAATCATCAAGAAGAAAACTGAAAAAGTGACATTAAACATCCAAAATCCTATCCCAGTTGGAGTTGACAGCCATGAGTTACCAACAAAAGATAAATTCCCCTGTCTTGGGAGTGTTGTTTGAAGTGATGGAGGGGCTGGAAATTATATACAAAATAGACTCAGTACAGCAAGGAATGTTTTCCAGAGTATGCATAAAATAGGCAAATCAGCATTGTACAGCAACCACACTCAAATTATAACAGAACTGTATTCTCATAAATTTGTTTCGTGGTATAGAATGCTGGAAAATGACAGAAAGTGATAAGACAAAATTATCATCTTTCCATACCACTAGCATGAGAAGAATCTTGCGAATATGCTGCCCCCAGAAGATAACCAACAAGGAACTCGTTGCATGTTCCAATCAAAGAGACATGGCCGCAATTGTAATGTTTAGATATGGTGATGAATCAGTCACATGAAGAGAGTTCCATAGAAAAATCAACAAGAAAGAAAAGAGGAAGACAAGGACAACATGGCACCAAACAGCTTAGGCAGAGATGGAAGCACTGATCAAGATGTGGGGTAGCTTATGTAAGACACCAAAAGAAAGATAAACATGGAAGACATTTGTAGCCACCATACATGCCAAAGCATAACAGGAACAAATTATTATTGACATCAAGTGAAGATCGCAACGTCTCATAGATGTAATGGCTTTGTGGCAGGCAAAAATCAGAGACATCAGAGACTGGTAATCTCCACTCAGCATCAGGTAAGAGAGATAAGTGGAAGCAGAATCTGATCCTGGCAGCACATGAACTCCCAATAAATCCATCAAACTGATGTGACTATATGGAGACTTACTAGGTTCATCCAGTGTCAGAGTAGTATCCAAAATGGAAGATAGATCATCAAACTGTGCCCTGGCAGCCTGGTGCTGATAACCTGTCCTTTCATCGGAGTCTTGATTAGCATCAGGCATGTGGCACGTGTTACCATTCTTTTCTTCACCAGATACAATTCTAACAGGCCTTCTTTTTGGTGGTGGAGTTGAAATTGTCAGGTATGGCTTGATAGCATCACATTCGCTGCACCGATATAGCTCATCAGCATTGAAGTTATTGCAGTCTTTTTTCTTACAGCACCAGCCTGTCCCTTAGAAACAACATTTTTAGTATTAAAGCCTCACAATTATCAAATTTCCAAGGACTTAATGATTCATTCTAATAATTATTATTATTCATAATTTATTCTTATAATTAATTTATGTGAAGAGTCAAGTCTCTATCCTAAATTTTCTTACCATCACCTTTTTTTTAGACTTGCTCAGAAAGAAACTGGTGCAAGATATGCCAAGGCATGAAATGAATGCTGGTCATGGTAAGCACACCCACTTAAACACATTCTGCTTCCACAGAAAATGGCACCTAATATGCTAAATCCTAATTTTTACTGCACAGCTGAGTAACAGAGGCTGCTATAGCCACAGAGGCAGTGACTACATTGCTATCTACAACAGTGTATGATGAAAGTTATATAATCAAGAAAGTTATATAATCAAGAGCAATACTTAGAAAAATAAATTTGGCTAAAAAATATAAAAGCATTAGTTTGCTATATACACGTATCATCATTGTTAATAAATTTTTGTATTTTGTGACAAAGTTATCAAGGCCTATCTTTAGCAGTTAATGACTAAATGATGCCCGAGTGTACATACTCATAGTAATCTATCAGCTGTTCAGCTGCCATGGTACCTGTAGGGTTATATGAATTCTTGCTTTGTTCAAATCTTCCCTTTGACCCTGCTTCTTGTGTCTGATTTTCTGAGGCCTGCTCTTCAGTGTAATTATGTTTTGGCCCAGTCTGAATAGTCTCAAGCACTCGTGGCTGACCACATGTTTCGCACTGGTGAGGATCAGTGCTGAATAAGGTGCAGCGTGTGCATTGCCATGATGACTGATTGTAAAGCCCCGGTGGCTGATGACACATCTCACACTCTTTCGAACCAATGCTGTTGTGATAAGTACACCTTGAGCATTTCCACATATCTTGCCCTAAGTCAGAAAGAAAACCTCATTGATTCAACGTTACATTTAAAAAGCATTTCTTTTCAAAATCATACTATGCAGATGAAAATAACTGTGTACAGTTCCATTATGCATGAGAGAAAGTAAGCTTGACAAGAGTAGAAGGAACAGGATGTGTGCTTGAGACTTGCTTACTGACTGGACGACTTCAACCAGTGATGGGCACCTGGTTTATCAATGAACATAAAAACCAGCAGTGGGCAAGGGTATTGCTGTACTTTGCATATGATGTGTGCTAGAAAATAATAATTTTCCGTCTTACCCAATCATCCAAAAAGGACTCAAAGTGTTTCACAGACACATGCATACATGAAGGTGCACAAAAATATACTGTGGACATCAAGTCAGTCACTACCATTAAGATCATTAAATCTCCCTCTCTTTCACTGACACACAAGCAGGCACACGTCCATGCACACACACACACACACACACACACACACACACACACACACACACACACACACACACACAGAAGACCCAGAGAAAACCACTGACAGCCTTGTAAATAGAGAAGCATGTTGGAGCCAAGACCCAACCCAATTTTCACTGTTATGGCAACAGGAGCTTCAGGCAGCCAGTGCACCACCAACTGCTGCTTTTCACTTACAGTTCAGTCTCTTTTCCTCTTAATTGTTTTTTTTTTTATGTGTGTGCATAGCGCTTAACACATTCGATAATCCTGCACTCAGGCCGATCCATTTAAATAACTTTACAACAAACTTGACCAACGCTTTAAAGTTAAAGTCCTGTAAAGTACTTTGTCATTTGGGGTTAGTTACATTTGGTTATTGTACACAATACATAATGCATGCAACACTGGAGGATACATACTTTACAATATTACTCAGTTGATCGATTAATATCACAGCTGTTATGACTTAAGATACTGTATCATGTGTAATATGCAATAATTATTTTCTGGCTACACAAGCAAGCAGTTTGATTGCACTGCATAATGCTAATTAACACTTAATACTTTATTTTAATTAATAAATAATAAAGCTTACATTAAAAGATACAAATACTGGGCCAGCTTTGATATGGGGGAGGCCGCGATGGCCATAACAAAAATGGCTCGCGGCATTTGTCGTCTGCTCGCTCCACTCAATTGCCCAATTGTACCTATAATAACCTAAACCTAACCCTACCCCAAACCCTAACCCCAAACCTCTGACAAAATAACATAGACCGGCCTAGGACGTCACGTCTCCCCCCCCCCATATCAAAGTTCTTTATTTATAATTATATATCTCATGCAATTATGGGCATGCTAGATAATTACCTCTTGAATCCATGCTTTTGAGTAAGACTCAGCGATCCCTGCACGAATATAAAATACGAATATGTTGTATACACCCATGCATGTTATTGCTGCAACATTTGCTCCTGAGCTTATTATAGTACCTTGGAACAGTTGGAAGAACTTTGAAAAAAAAAAAGGCGAAAAATAAAATGAGTAGACGTGCATCTGGCAGGTAGCAGATAACTTTGCTGGTGAAACAGGTCGATCACGACTAAATGCTATCTTGAAAGTGGTCGAAGACAAATATGTATCTACAAATAAGATATATTTCATTAAAAAAAACACTCACTCATCAGTCATACTCTTGCTGTAACGACATCGACGAAGGAAGGGGTTTCCCAGTTCTCAGAGGCCAGTGTATTTCGTTTCGCACCAAAAATAGAGATACATCATCGTTACGTGATATCCGTAGCTTATATCTTCCTCGCCTCCAAAGATTTGCTCTCAAGTGTTTATTTTGTTACTAGATCTTATAAAATAAATGTAGGAACTATGACTTGACTTTTATCCGCATTATTGAAGCACTGTAACAGTATAATTTATGGAATGCACGGAAAAGCGGAATGTAAACATGTCGAGTCATTCATAACAACGATAAGAAATAGAAAGACAGGAGGGGATAACTTTTGTAGATTCGAAACAAAACAGATCTCAAAACACAAAGCGCTGAACAAGTAATTAATTACTTTGATATAATCAGTTGCTCTTAAAAGTAAAAGACTTACATGTGCAAAAAATAAAAAACAAAACAAAACAAAATAAAATAAAGTATGCGTGTGCGGCTAATAAAATATAATTATCTTCACTATGCAATATATGAAAATGCTGTACTCACCTATGTTAAACTGGAGCAAGAAAAACGTAACGGGATTAATTAATTATATTAACGGACTTGTGATTATACTTCCTTGATTATATTAGTTTAAAACTTCAAGTATGAGTGTGCTGTACAAAAGTAGGAGAGATAGCTTTTCCAGCTAACGTGTTCGATAGCTCATTATTACTTCCCTTAGTACGCTCTATGACTATTCATGCACCTCTCGCACTTTACACATGGGTAAAATAGTGTAGTTGGAGGTATAGGGAAGAAAATTGGCTGGTAAGGGTTGTACAAGGTTTTGTGTTACTGTAAGTGAGGAGTGCAAGGTATGATATGTTATCTTTGTAGAAATGTGTGTGTGTGTGGGGGGGTGGTGGTGGTGTATGTGACCATGTTGAACTATAGCCTCTGACATTTTTAATGTGTTCCAACTAATTTCTCAATATTTTATTTGTATGTTGTCTAGACTCACTGAGCGAATTTTCTCATCCTTGTTGTAACTAATGTGCTTGAAACAATAAAAGATGTCATCTCTCTAAAATGCACACACACACACACACACACACACACACACACACACACACACACACACACACACACACACACACACAAACTGAGTCTTATTTCGGTCAGTGACATTGTTTTAATTCAAACTTTATTAATGCCCCCAGAACATCACATGACGGACTTTATTGCCTCTCATTTACGAAATGAAACATTATGAAACCTTGTTTTTAAAGTTTCCGATCCCCGCAAGATTTTGTGTGGGTGCGTGCATGGGTGCGTGCTTGCTTGCGTGTTTTGAGTTCTCGTCCTGAAATGGAACTTGATTTGATCCAGCCATCCCACTGATGAGATGAACTTTTTGTCTGATAAAATGCAACAACTTTGTTCCTGCCACCTCATACGAAGAGATGGAAGGTTGTCCTTTTCATCTCATACGATGATACGCGCCAAAGCTGTCCCCGTCGTATCATACGACAAAATATACCCTTTTAAAATGCAACAACCTTTTCTTCCTGTCACTTCGTGAGATGCGCCCTTATAACATTCGATGACCGTTTTTGTTCGTTCATCTCTCATTACGAGACACATCCTTATAAGATACAGCAACGTTGTCCCTGGCGCGAGGTGCTGTTCATGAAGAACACTTTGAAGGCCGTGTGCAGAGCTTTTTTGATGTTCTTCAGAACCGGCGACTCCTTCACCAGCTCATCTCGAACGAAGTCGCGTGCCAAACGCTTCGTCTCCGACACTCTGGAAGAACTTCTGTATATAGAAAAAATGTAGAGGAGCAAGCTATTATATGATCTGAACAAGCGATGAGATATATGTGCTGGTAGCTTAGACTTACTCTATGTCCCACAGAGAATACACGTCACACAAGAACATATATCATACGGGGACAGGCAACAATGAGAAGACAATGGGAAGAAGATGCGGAAGAAAGCTGTAAACCAGGGACAGACGAAAAAGCTGTTCCGAGACCCAAATAAAAATGAAAATGTTCCGAGAACTTATACAAACAAATCAAATATCGCATATGGGACACGTTAATAAAAACTGCTCAGTTCAGTTATGGTCTGGTTCTGACTTCCGTCAAGGGAATATAACGTATATAACCTTAGGGGGATTGAAATGGCAGGAGATAGATTGGAGAAATTTTCCATAAACGTTTTTTTGATTGGTGTGCTTATCTTAGTTAGATTATCTGCAACCTTAAGGTTTCTTCTAGTTCTGTAGTGGGATCGTTACTCGACCATAACACTGATCCTTGGAGCAGGAGCTGCTTAGACTGGGCTAAGTCATTAAACTTTTTCACTCTAGTAGACTTTTCAGATGGGACTACGATCGTGGTTTTTTTTAAAGGATAAAATCATGTCAAAGATTTTTAACCTTTGATGGCCTCTCTTTGTCAGTGGGATTTCAGACAGCTGACTGGCTATAACAGTCTCCCTTTCTTGGATAATTTTCTCCGCCTTCTCCAAGAAATAGTTCGTGTACGGCTTGCCACCATTGAATTGCAGCACTTGGCGCACCGACAGCAGAAGTTCCTTGACCTGGTTGGCCTTTTGCTGAGGCGTGCCTTTGTTGTTGAAGACAATATACCGGTTATTTGCTCCCTGTCAAAAATAACAGTTATAACAGCTGTTCACAGTATTCAGTAAAAGGCTAAACAAAATTGATGGCCTCTAACCATGCGCACGAAAAGGCCACATTCGCGAGACCAAAGTTTTCTATGGATAAACCTAATTTACACAATTCTCAGTTATCTTTTGTCTCTCGACAGCATACACGTTTCTGTGTACAAATCTGATCGTGTTTTAGACTTTCTGTTCACTGTAACGTTTTAAGGTTTGTATCCTCAGATTTAGGAAAAAAGTATCTTGTACAGAATTTTGCACTGTAGTAGACCTTTAAAAGTAATGTATTGTGTTAGTTAGAAATAAACGTATTCTTCAAAAGAAGGGGGAGGGGATAGGGATGAAAATGAAAATAGACGGAAGAGGATGAAGAAAAAGAGGACGGGTGGATGCAGAGGGAAAAACACTAAGAGCTGCTAACCCTGACGAGTTCTTTCAGCTTGTCTGGCGAGTTGTCCAGCATATTTCTGACAGCCTCATTTTCGCTGAGGCCCTCGAGTTCAGGATCTGCGAGGCGGTCGCCATGCGTGAAGACAAGAACGAGGTATTTCAGCAGCTCACTGCCAAAGATGACACGAAGTAACTCCAAGGTCTTGACCTCTTCCTCAGTGAACCTATTGCCAATGCGCAGGACCATGACGAGCGCGTGAGGACCCGGGGAAACCACCCCAATGCATTTGATTATTTCCTTTATGATGGTCTCGTTGTCGAGGTCCGTGTCAAAAAGCCCCGGAGTGTCGACAACCTGCAGAAGACAGAAAACCTTTTTTTAACCTTAGAATAGTAAACAGAGTGAAGCAGCTGTAATAGTCGGGGAGTAGATTATATATACATTTTGACATATACGTGACAGATATGTTTAACCCATACATTCTGAAGACATGACATTCCTTTAGAGGATGAGTAGAAAGTGCATACAGTCTAGCTATGTCTGAGAAGTGTGTGTGTGTGTGTGTGTGCGTGTGTATTTGAGTGTGTTCGTGTGAGTGTATGTGAATGTAAAATGTGTATATATGTGTGTAAAGTATATATATATATATATGTGTGTGTTTAACCAAGAGTAGTACGTGTCTATCTGAGTGTGGTGCATGTGTACGAAAGAGAGAATAGAGGATAGGAAAAAACAAAACAAATTTTAAAGCGCTGGGAGGAAAAGTCCAAGTAGTGAAGATGATTTAAAAGAAGAAAACAGTTTTTTTTAAATAAAAATCTCCACTTTCCCGAACAATTATTTCGTCGGACGTACTAAAATGTTTTTCCATCGATCAATAATTAATAATATTATTAACAATTATAAAAAGGGAATTTCTTTCCACCATGTAATTACTCTTTCTCCACTTTTTCACTTTTTAACAAATTATTCGCTCTCTATTTTGTCCTTACTAGTCCTTTTTTGAGGACTTGTCTCTTCCACTTCCAGAGTTCTCTTCCCCTATCGTGTCAGTTTTGTGTCGACTGCTTTCTGATGTTTATTCATCTCTTTATATTTCTTTCTTTCTTACCTTGATCGTATTAAGTCACTTCCCATCGGGGCCTCGTCCTCCACGTCAACCCCCCTCCACTTCCTTACGACCGCCTCTGTCTCGCATTGTCTTCAATCAGCTTTTATTCTACCCATGTCAAAATGACTATAAGCCATTGACATTAAAAGATGTCGTGTCGTGTCTTATTCTACCCACTCCGTCTTTCTTACTTTTGAGTAGTCCATCTCCTCCTCACTCCTTCACCAAAACAGTGAGGACTGGCTGCCCTGGGTTCAGATTTTGTCTCGGGCACACTGTTCTTTTTCTGGCATCTGTTTACAGGCCTGGCTACTTTTGCAGTGATATAACCTTAGTTGCTGGCTCGGCGTAAAACACCAATTCCTCCTCCTCCTTTCAGTGTGGGCACTGCTGTTCTAACCACTAGGTTGTTTACTTAACTTGGGACCCTACTCTGGAAGTCATGCTGGAGATCTTAGACTAACCACATCTTATCAAGGACCCTTCTGACCACGTTATACCACAAAGCTTAAACACCAACTCCCTCCTCCTCTTTCCCTTTTCTCCATTATCATCGCCGCTATCATCTACACCACTAGCACCACCACCACCGCCACCACCACCACTACTACCACCTCTGACAACATTTTCCCCTATCAAGCTACTCTGCCTTCCTTTTTCTCATCAACATCAGTCGTCAGATTCCCTGACTTTCTTATTTCCCTCCGCTGTTGACACGCCGTGCCACTCACCTCGACGTGAACGCCGAACCTTCGCTGACTGAAGCGCTGGCACTGCTTGGTGGTCGAGCGGAAGCCTCTGCCCGTCTCAAACCGCCGGAAGCCCACGATGGTGTTCGCGGTGGCGCTTTTGCCGCTTCCGGTCTTGCCCAGTAATACCAGACGGCACTCGGTGTCCGGAAATCTTATCCCTATTGTAAGAATGGGGAGAAAAAAAGAAAGTTAATTGATACCCGGAGCTACTGTACCGATCGGCCCAAAGAACTACATTATTAAAAAATGCGTGGTGTTTGTTTCATCCATTAATGCTCTCACAGTTTTAACTTTTTCTTCTTCTTCTTCTTCTTCTTCTTCTTCTTCTTCTTCTTCTTCTTCTTCTTCTTCTTTTTCTTCTTATTCTTCATCGTGTCGTCTATTATGTACCTACGCATGCAGTCCATTCACAGTCATTTCTGGAAAAAAAATCGAAAAAATTAACATAATTTTTGCTTCTTCTGTTGACTGCAGTTTCATGTGTTTGTCATGCATTGGAGAAGTTTTTAAGAAACCTCCGAAAACTATGAAAAGAACCCACAAGTCCTGCTACCCTGATGTTTACTATCTAATGCTTTCATTCCAGTCATTTACTCTTACAAACCTAGTGGGCTGAAGTACTTTTTTCTAACGAGTGGGTCAGTGCAAGATACTATTGATATTATCCAAAATCCGGGTGAATACCGCCATTTTGTTCTCACGCCTTCAAAACTCACCATGCACAGAAAGAGGTCAACACCTGACATCAGGATACATGTATACGTCTATGTTGTCAAGAGCACAACCAGTTCGACAGATGGAACGATATTTTAATTAGGAGTATCTATGTACAAACGTGACGTCACAAACCTGACTTTTATTTAACCCCTTTCTGTGCGTGGTGATGTAGGCGTGAGGACGGAATGTGGGTGGGGAAGAAATTCAATTTGATTCAGGGAAAAAGTTATCGTGCACTGAGTTTTATCTAGTCATTGCAAAACAGAAATGGCAATCCACAAGACCTTTCAGGTCTACTCAGAATTTTCAAGTAGCTTAAGTGCGTGGCGTGAGGTCACATCCTATTCGTTTGTAGTGAATGCATGCGCAGTAGCGAATGTGTCTAAAATAGGTAAAGTTCACTTTGAAGAAAAACGTGTTTCTAGCCGGAACTTGCTTAGTGTGTGGGCAGAGCATTAACAAACAAGACAAAACCACCTACCCACCCACCCAAACAACAACAACCACAAAAAATAGGCAGGGGGCAGACTTGCTCGATGACGTGTTCTGAGTCAGCAGTCCACTATAGAGAAAACGAGTGCAGTGACATACTTGGGTGACCACCATAACTGCGGACTATATTCAGACTGACAGTGAATGCAACTTACGGATTTTGTCTTCGGGTACATCTGTTCTGTGATATGTCGAACCAAAGGGGCGTAAACCTGACTGATAACCTCCTGGCTCTGAGTCTGTCACTGAGTGGCCATCATAATGCTTTGTAAGGCCTTCCCTTCTGCTGGATTTGCAGTTTAACGGTGGGATGTTTTCTATATCTGAAACAATAAAAGGCTTATTACTTGCTTATTCCAAACTGTTCCCCTTACAATTGAGATCTCACTTTAAGCTGATACACAATAGACAACGGTGCAGGAAATACATAGCTGCTTTGAATTGTGCTTTTGTAGCAACACAGTGAAACACACGCAACACTGTAATTTGTCAACCAACAAGGAAATATTTTTCAAGACTAGACCCATATTACGATATAATTCAATCCGTACCTTGCTGACTTAATGGTTTAACTGTTGGAATCACTGCGCATTTAGCGTATCTCTGCGATGCGGAAACTGGCGCATTATAAAACGACATCATCATCATTAACTGCGAGTTTGACAAGATTTTAAGTTGGCGATATGTGATTATCGAATAGGCTCATCTTCAGATGCAAACTTTCACTCAAACCAGATCCGCTGACTCCTAGCACAGTGACACCTAGTACAGGAGTTAGGAGTTAGCACATAAGTTAGCACAGGAGTTAGGACAGTGCTTTCTGTTTCCAACAGTCGGTCGAGTTCGACTGCTGGGATTCTTGATAATGTCGCACCAGAACTAGATCCAAACAGGGTATGGTGGGGGGCTATAAGATTGGAAGGAGATTAATTAAGGACGAGGTTACCACCGAGGCACGATAAATTTGCGCGTGAGAACGATATTCTCGTACACAGATGACTCACCTTTCTTGTCGGTCGTCTCAAAGTCTGTTTTTGATTCGCGCATGTAAACGTCCTGCGAAGATCCGCCAGGGAAGCGAGGAAGGGACACATTGTAGATTTCATTGTTGCTGATTTCCTCCAAATTCGACAGCTGGCGATGCGCAGTGTCTCTGCTGGTTGTCCGACTACACGACGGCTTGGTGCTGGACGTGAGGTCCAGCGACTTGTCGCCGCTGCAGTCCGGACAGCTGAAGACGCTGAAGACGCGGTCGCTGTCGGTCAAAGACATGTCGCATGACATGCATCGCCATAAACAAGAGCCTGGAGAAAAGAACAGAAAGGGGGTGATGGACTGAGAAATGAACATCTCCTTTTGCAGGTAGTCATCATCATCATCATCATCATCATCATCATCATCATCATCATCATCATCATCATCATCATCATCATCATCATCTGTATTCCAAGTAACGCCTTCAATACCTTATTCCCAATAAATTAACTAAAGTTTTCTTTAGACGTTCAAATCATTCAAATTACGTTTAAAAAAAAACAATCAACGCTGCTTAAAAAGTGTCATCTCCGTTAAATATTTCTTTACTCAAGGTTCTACTTTTATTTCTTTTGTTTCTTACATTCCTTTGATTAGGCTAGTTTCAGTTTCAGTTTTGTCTATGCAAAATGCATGTTACCAGTACAACCTGTAAAAAGCACATGCGTGTTATTAGTCAGAAAGAAAAAAAGAGTTCGTGAAACTTTGTATCAATAACGGTCTTACTTTTTTTCATGAGGCCAGCGTCTTCGACGAGGTCGTCTGCCGGAAGGTTCGTGGAAGATTCGATGTTGGAGATGAAGTCGTTCTGCAGGCCTGGCAGCTTGCGGTTCCAGTCCCATGGCGCGTCGTTCTGTCCTGTTTCCGCCATCACCTCCCAGTGGCGCCGTCTGTCGGTAGCTGGGAACCTTCCGGCGCCCGGTAAACCGCAGCGGTTGCAGTGCCTCTTGTTCTGCGGGGAGAAAGCCCGGCAAGACCCGCACTCCCATGCGGTGTCAGGTGGGGCACCACGTGACAGGTAACAAACGTGGCAGAAATTCACAGCGGCTTCGTTTACAACGGTGCATTTGCCGCATGTCCAGCTAGCGAGCTCATTGAAGAAGTCGTAGTCGAAATCAAGCTCTGGAGAGTGGAGGGCAGAACAGAATGATGTAGAGACAGGCCGCAAAAGGAGGACCAACAAGCGCGCGCGCGCACACACACACGCACATATACCTATACTTTGTCTTTCACTTTTTAAAATTTTGCTGCGAATCGTGTTAGGAAATGAATATAATTATCCTTTTTAAACCATAACAATTGCACAATTTCTCTCTCTCTCTCTCTCACGCACGCACATATATACTTCGTCTTTCACTTTTTTTATTTGCTGCGAATCGTGTGAATATAATTGCAATTTTAAAACCATGACAGTGGCAGAATCATACACACAGACAATCGCGCGCGCACTCACTCACACACACACACACACACACACACACACACACACACACGTGTGTATATATATATAAATATATAAACGAGGTATGTCTGAAAAGTGGCGAAACTGGTGTCACCAATAATTAGTTTCAATTACAAACAACAAACTACATGCTCTTCCCCTTCAAAGTAATCACCATCGAGTCTAATGCTCTTCTTGATTCTTCTCTGCCATGCCTTTATGCAATGCAGGTGCGTTGTAGTAGTGAAGCATCCAGGATCCACCTGCTCACACCACCCTGAGCATCCGGCAGTTTCTGGCCGAGAAGAATATCGCCGTACTGGAACAACCTCCCTATTCATCTGATCTCGCTCCATGGGATTTTTTGTTTCTTTTCTCCAAGCTGAAGGGGATCACCATGGGGACCCGTTTTGAAGGTGTGGAGGCCACCAAGAGGGCAAGATCAGGTGAATATGGAGGTTGTTCCAATACAGCAGTGTTCTTCTCGGCCAGAAACTGCCGGATGCTCAGAGCAAAACTCTTGGAGAAGCGTCTTGTTTTCGAAGTTATAAAGCGATGTCCAGACCCCGCGGACACTATTTCCTGTTTCTTCATCCTAGGACACTTTTGCTACCACTTTATAGTTCTAGGGGTAAAACAACATCTGCGGAGTCTTTCTTCGGAAACAAGGCGCTTGTCCTTGATTCCCCATGATGCCCCACGTCAGCGACTTACCCTCGCTTCATAACTACGGTCCCTGCAGACACACACACATACACACATACACGAACAAGACAAATGCCCACACGTAGTTATTTATTGTGGGCATTAAATAACCCATAAAAGAGTTGTACTTGTCAACGTAAGCACCTACCTGCAGTGTTCATTTTTTCAGAATCCGCGATTTAAATCCTTCATCGGAAGAGCAGTGGAGTCCTCGCACTTGTGGTCACACCGGACGGAACTCCAGCACTGATGGTCCAACGAGTCCATCGTCAGCGTTTTCATAGTCACACTTCATTCTCATTGGCTGTCTTGATCAACTGTTGCACAATAACACAACAAGGGGACTACCGAATGACGTCACTACGATCTATTCATTTCCTCAATGTGGGATTCCCCATTCGAGATGCAGATGACAAGAAGGAGAGCAATTTCGGTCTTTTGACGCCCATGTTTAATTTAGCCATGATTAGGTTTTAAAATGAGGAAATATTTCGTCGGTTAGACCCTTGGCATTGTAAACGTATCTGTATACAACTCTGAAATATGTCCTGTTGGTCTCTTTGTGTGCATGGTGTTGTTTGTAAGCCAGTATTTCGAGAACGAATGTTTGGGAAATATTTTGTCTTTCACTGAGCTGAAAAACAGGAAATCTTTCTTTTCATCGCTATATCTTTTATCAAAAGAGAATAAACAAGCAGAGGAAATCGGTAGTGAGGGACGCTGGGGAAGGGGAATTGGAATTTAACGCCAAGCCAGCAACTAAGGCTATATCGCGGCAAAGTAGCCATGCCTGTAAGCAGATACCACATGCAGAGA
Organism: Marisa cornuarietis; assembly: GCA_004794655.1. NCBI lineage: Eukaryota > Metazoa > Mollusca > Gastropoda > Architaenioglossa > Ampullariidae > Marisa > Marisa cornuarietis. Next base: position 2,153,692 of record SMMW01000572.1, read on the forward strand.
AAGAACAGTGCCCCCGAGACAAGATCTGAACCTAGGGTAGTCAATCCTCACTGTATTGGTGACAGGCGACACCGGACCGCCTCACAGTGAAGGACAGAAAGACGGACACAAACAAAGAGACAGAAAAATAGAGACAGCGAGAGGGAGAGAGAGAGAAAGACAGTGTGAGAAAATGAGAATGTGTGGGAGATTGATTTTTTTGACTGCTTTAAGAGTTTAGCTCCAGCGAGGATGTAAGCATCTGTCAGAATAACTACACAGTATCTTAAGACTGCTGTAAATATAATCCAGCTATAAACAAGCGTTACAACTGATTTCTATAAACACTTGCACCGAGAGCTTTTAAAATATATACACATCAAAACACATCTTTTAAGAATGAACACACACACACACACACACACACACACACATATATATACATGAAACACACGCACACGCACGCACACACATACATTGTCTCTCTCTCTCTTTCTCTCTTTATCTCCCACACAGTCTCTCTCACTCACCCTCATGCTCTCTCTTTATGATAGTAATAACGGAAATTTATATAGCGCATTTCCCTGCTTTACAGATGGCTCAATGCGCTTCACAAAGAAATTCAAAGACACAAATTCACTCAACCGACAAAGTGAAACAGACTAAAACATGTCCACAAACATATGGTACAGAGATATATCAACAAAATTAATACTCCCCCACCCACACACACACACACACAAAAGAAACAACCTCTGGACAATAATAAAAACACGTACACTGACGCACGCAAAGTAACATGCAAATGTAGTGTCTATAGAAGGACGAATTGAAGCCAGTAGTCGGTAACAGTTTCCTCAACCCAATTGAAAATCTGTCAGCGAGGCTGCAAATAATAATGAAATAATGATGTTGGCTTGTATAGCGCCAAATCGTGGCCTGTGGACAGCTTAAGGCGCTGACGTCAAAATAAGATGACGACAAAATGTGGGTGTGTAGCGGGCCGTCTCCTCCACGTCACAGGGCAGCGTCCACACACAGCAAGAACACAGTCCTCAGCACAAATATCCAACATGTCATACAAGCCGGAATACACTCAATAGAATAAATATCAAACATGTCGTACAAGCGGAATACACTCCATAGAACAAATATCAGACATATCATACACTCCATAGAAAATGCAACATCCAACAGAAGGCACAAGTTTCACTGGAACGCCAGCACACGGTCAAGTTCACTGATGAACAAAAGTCAAGCGGACATGAATCCCACACCACTGCGCCAGTCATGAAGTCTAAATTCAATAAGGTTGTTATCAAAGGCCATCATCGACTAGCACATTGTCCAAGCCAGTTGTCTGCACGCATATCTCCAGTTCCTGAAATACTTTCTTCAGCCGTCTGTCCGGTGCCGGGAAATGGCTGTCTATCAAGACCGGGTGGATGGGGTCGGACTGCAACACCTCTTTCATGGCCCTGCTGAGAACACCATCCCGCAACAGCTGCAGGCTGTTCCAAGTGGACGTCCTCAACATGCAGCAGTCTTGTAGAGGAGCAAGGATGGCGACTTCATCATAATAAGGGTTGCCGAAACTCAAAATACGACGGGTGATACAAAAAACGACAGAGAGCCGTCCCTTCAAGCCAGTTAGGCTATTATTAGTACAATACTCACTGTTAAAAGCAGTCTATCAGCTAATAGGAAGAAGCATCGTGCTATAGAAGGTTCTACTTATTTTAAAAAGTGTAAATTGCGATAATGTAGTCTTAAGTTCACTGGAACCACAGACTTGCATGCGAATGTTTGCAAAGTAGAGGTGTCATCGCTTTGAAACGAGTTTGAATATAAGTGGGCTGGCATAAGAACAAATATATTCGTTAATTCTACATTACTAGTATCTTCGTGTATTTAAACATGTCAATGTTATGTTTCTGCTGGGTTTTTTTGTATCCCCTTCAGATGATCTGATTGACTTTTCAATAAAGGTTACAATTCACTTTTCTCTTGTTAATGTGCATTTATGTGTGTATATCGTCCAGTTAGGCGAAGGGACGTCACTCTGCCATCATGGAACAATCGCAGTCTTTCCCACACCTCACTCCAGCAGTGCCTGCGGTAGGTATGTGTGTGTAGAACTCATTTATGATTGAATTTGTGTGTTGGTGTATTGGTGTGGATGTGTGTGTGTGTGTGTGTGTGTGTGTGTGTGGGTGTGGGTGTGAAAGTACACACACAACGAATATGAAGAAGATAACTCCAAATGTATTATAAGGGAAAAAAAAAAGAAGATAGTGTTCCCAATACCTGACAGGCGTTGCTGATGTGGCGTTTTAAATGCGGTCGTCACGATGCTGTTAGAGTTATGAGGGCGTGATTTTTTTTGTAATATGATTCTCACGAGAAGCCGTAAAGCGCAGCAAACTTGCAGGAAAACGATTCAGGATACATTTACACCTTAGTATCAGGTGGTCCCACGAAGAGCTACAGTTGATATATCGGAACTTGATCGAGGTTAGGTTTGTCGTGTGCTCGTGTGTGACCATAGGGAAAAATTTCATTGACAATCTGCATCAAAATTGTCTTTGTTGTTTTTTCTTTCTATCTATCTATCTATCTATCTATCTATCTATCTATCTATCTATCTATCTATCTATCTATCTATCTATCTATCTATCTATCTATCTATCTATCTATCTAGTCAGAAAATAAGTCTCTACAGGTTAAATCCAAAAATTAACTTACTGTCCATCTCCTTTTCTTTTTTTCTTCTGTTTTTTTTTCTATGGATCTTGCTGTTATAGTGGCCGAGGTAAAGTTAGATTATGCAGAAAAGCCATTTTCAACGAGCGAAATAAATGATAAAGCATGGATTAATTATTTCAAACTAAACTGAATGATGGGGCAATGACTAACGAGGATATGTGAAATCCCTGGAGTTAACTGAGATCGCGGATACACATTTCATAGAGGAGGAAAACTGTTAGGCATTAAGTCAAGACGTAATCGGTTTTTATTCGTCTGTGTAAAGTATACGGCCAGGAGGTGTGGGCACAAAGGTTATTATTACGAAGAACGGGAGGCAACTGTAATAATCCTATTTCTGAATTGCAGCTGTGTGAAAATATTTTGTGAACTGTTTGATGCACAGATTGAACCCAAATTAAGGTGTGCTTCATAAATCAGGGGCTTAACAATGTAGCTGCAGGTGAAAAGGTTCGTGGTTTTTACGATTCCTTGGGTGGTCATTAAAAGCATAATATATATCAGTATCTAGAGAGATATAGAGATTCTCTTTATATGTGCTTGCCAGTAGACTTTTAGCTATTTGAGATATGCTATGTTTGTTACATACGATATGTTACATGTGATATATTTGTTATGTATGCTATGCTATTTGTGGCATACTATATGCTATTTTAGCTACATGTTTGTTACGTATGATATGCTATTTGTTACATAAAATATTTGTTGCATACGATGTGCTATTTTTGTTACGATGTTTGTGACGTATGATATGCCTATATTTATTGCTTATGATATGTTTGTTAGATACGAGAGAGAAGCGTGCCTAAAGTAAGCACAGCCATACTGTCTACAGAAACACGCGCGCGCGCGCACACACACACACACACACACACACACACACACACACACACACACACACTAACACCCTCGCGCTCGCTCATGCATCTTTTCCTGCGGAACTCGATCACTAAAACACTCACAAGCTCGTTCGCTCAAGCCTCTACTTGCGTCACGACGTATCACTCAGAACGGATATCGCATCACGCTTACGTCACGTTTCGTGTCACCAGGGATCATTGCTGATAACTTCCTGTCCTTTTAGTCACTAGGCCATAAAAAAACAGAACAAAAGAAAACAAAAAAGCAACAGGGACGTCGAATGTGAAATAATTTACTACCACTGCTTCTGTTGTTGCTTTTGTTATTGATGATGATGATGATGATGATGATGATGATGATGATGATGATGATGATGATGATGATGATGATGTCTATTATTTGTGTATGCCCAGCATTTCGTTACAGTTGGAGGTTTGTTTTCGATACGAATTCGGTAGTCTCATTGATTTCTTTTGGAGTCTCCTACGTAGTCTCCACGTGTCCATGCAGCTTGCGCCATAGTTGGGGGTCAGTCTGGGTCACATCACATTGCGCGAGGGTTGGCGGCTTTTGCTGTCCCGCAGGATATGTTCTGCAGCCGGCTTCTCCGCTAGAAGCAACGATGATGATGACGACGACATGTCTGTCCTTCCACAAGCATGGCAGTCCAGAGCCGCTTGCCACCAGCATCGAGAGAATCAGATGTCCAGACGTTTGCATCCCGTCTCCGGCACGCTCATTTTTCTTGAGTTGCATGTAGCAACTGTTTACAAGGCCGGCTGCTTCACTGTTATAGAGCAGTAATTGCCGGCACAGTGTATTAAAGAAAAAAAAACAAAGCAAAAGACAACAGAATAACACAGTCCGAAATCCAAGAACCGGAACAGAGCACAGACTAGCAAATCTAGTAAATAACACGAAACATTAGAATAAAAATGTTTTAAAAAGCACGTGTATAAAAGTGTATTGAGGACAAGCATGCAAGAACCAGCCACAAAGAAAGAGAGAGAGAGAGAAAGGTATGATGGGTGGAAGAGAGGAGTTTAAAGGATAAAGAACATATGTTACTGTCAATATACAGATTTTAATTTCTACAGACCAAACGGAGCTAATATGGTTCATTTTACTTCAGCAATGGAGGACATATTTTATATGTTAAATCAATAAAGGGCGAAAGAAAAATAGAGGGAAAAAAGGAGAATTAAGGATTTAACAAAGTATTGAAAGAAAGTTATAAGAGATGAAATCAGAAAATAGTTTCTATTACTTCCAAGAAGGCGGACAATAAGGAAAAGGAAAGTTGCGTCCTTAGTATACATCCTCATGCTAAGAAATAGAGCAACACACACACACACACACACACACACACACACACACACATATATATATATACACACACACACATTGAGCTGAGCTGAGTATTGTTTATTTTACTGCATGACGCTAATGATGTTCTCATACAACCTGGATGCCACTCGGTTTTTCGTGACATCTGAGTGTCAAGTATTTTTCGAGTTCCCCACCCCCACCCCACCCGACACCTGGGGGCTGGTGTTGCAGGTGCACGGTCCTTGAAACGTGTGATGAACACAAACAAGAGCAAGACATGTTCCCGCAGGGTACAGCGCCCTTGTTCCCATGTTTTCATGCAAAGAGAAGCATCCTTCGTAGTTTAATTACACGAGCCACGCACGTGCTGAAAGGGGGAAGTAAATGTTGGTGGCAGATTTAGGTGGCGGTGCTGTTGTATAGTTGCCAGGGTTCGAGCATAAACTTTAGATCGCGTGTAGTCTGCCGCCTCTCTGCGACTTCTCGCAATCCCAGGTCGTACAGGTGCTGCTATCTCACCAGTTTCATTTCCGGTGTGTCTGTAAGGAGGTTCCCCACTTTCCAAGACTTTCGATTTTGTCTGGCCCACTCCTCTCTTCCCACTTTTTGTTTATTTATTTCTGTGTGTTCCTGAATACTAGCACATCCATTTGTTTTATTCACTGAACACTGTTGATGTTTTGGGAAATTCTAGCTGACATCTGAGCACTACAGGCTTTAGAAAATATAATGATAGAACATGTGAATTAATTTTGAACCAACCAACAGACCAACAGGCTTAGAGAAAGGCAGGCTTCAGTTCCTCCTGCACTTTCCACAACTCTCTCTTTTCCGCTGTGCATTCTTTATCCTTGAAAAAAAAACCAAGAAGAAGTAAAAAAACGCTCTCGATGATTCTTTGCTGCAGAATGGTGTAGTTTTCAGAAATTTAATTATGAGATTATTATCATCATAATTTTTACACAAATATTCCGAACATTTAAAAATATTGAAGTGCGTTTTAGAACTACGACTGATTCAACGAATCCAATGCGCATGCAAATCATGGCCGCCTGAAATCCGGACACTGGTGTATTAAGGAAAACAACAGTACAGCTTTTCCTCTCCAGTTCGATCAGGACATGGCTTCACTAGTCTCTGGCCTCAGCTGCAAAGTCCCTTACATCGCAGATTCCCCTGGCTGTTAATCTTTGCACACGTCGTTTCTCCTAGTTGTCGATCTTCGCGTGCTACGTATCAGTAATCAGTCACGTGACTTTCCACTCTAGAACACCTTTCGGGGAGACGTTCGCTGTGTAGAAACGAAGTTTCTAGAAGGAACTGCAGCTCGTCCAAGTCAGCTAGTGGTGGCGGGGGACAAGAGCCAGACGCGAGTGAGCATTTCTCTGCTGCGTTGATCTGGTCTGACCCAGACTGAACGTTCTCGTCTGACCAGTATGCAGACGCTCGAAACGATGGCAGCAGGGAAACTCCATTTGGTAAAATTCCTAAACGGCTGACCAACCGCAGACATTGATCTACGGAGGCTGAGGAACGGTATACAGGACGTGACGGCCATAATTCTGATCATCTACCGATCTTCTGGTAGATCGTGATGGTCCTCTGCGGATATCTTTGTGGGTGATGTTATTCCTCTGCGGATCTCTTTTGTGGTGGGCGGTCTGGTAGCGCAACGGTTAGCTCCGGTCACCAATACAGTGCGGATTGGCTGTCTTGGGTTCAGATCCCATCTCGAGCGCGCTGTTCTTTCTCTGCATTTTTCATCCGTTTAAAAGGCCGGTTGACTCGGCGTAGAATACTGATGTTCCCCCCCCCCTTCTAGATTATATCAGTCACAGCAAATCTCTGTAGATCACACTCGTCAGATCAGGACAAGTTCTTTTGCACGTGTAACTGCACGAGCGCACAAAAATGCGTTTTAGAAATTCATTCACTATCATAAATTTTCACCCAGTTTCTCTTTGTGTGTTGACCATGTTAGCCACCTACAGATATCTTTGTACCGGATAAGAAGACTGCTTTTAATCAGGCATAGCGCAGAAGTGTCAAAGCTCAAACATATCTCAACGTTCCACTGTATTGGCAATGAACGTGTTGACAATGTTCCTATGTCTAGAACACTAGCAGCAAACCATTGGTGTCGTGTGACCTTCACGCGCAACTTTGCTAAACTTTCCACATTTCTCCGGTTAAAAAGAGCCTTTAGTTACCTGCAGATATCTTTGTACAAGGCTCTAGTCACCTGCAAATCTCTTTGCACAAGACGTTAGTCAGCTGTAGATACACTAACTGGTTACGACCCTTGTCTATAAGTATTATATGAAAAAACGCAGGCTTTGAAGTGCAGCAATGATGGTCAGAGGTGTTTTTTCCACTCTACTCCTATACGAAAAGATGAGTGTCTACTTTCTACTCCGAGTAATTTTGCTTATTACTTCAACTTTCGTCCGTTGTGTTGCAGCGTGTGAAAGGCTCCCACTTAAAACATTTGTCAGGATTCGCATGCATACGCGCGCACAGTAATTACCCGCACGTGCTTCGTCCCTGAGTGTGAGCGGCTGCCGGATAGCACGTAGGATGGTGAACGAGGATGGTGAACAAGGTTAACATATCCATGTTTAATCCATTCAAAACAAAAATTTCTTCCTCGGAATTCTTTGAAGTAGCCTGCAGTTCTTTCCCCGGCTCCCCCCTCCCTCCCCACCGCCTGGTCTTTCACCTAAAAGCTTGAGTGCATTTGCTCTTAACATCTACATGTAACACTTTCGCAGGATCACCTCGCACTTGCTTATGACAAACCAGAGTGAGATATATATATATATAAGCAAATAGAACGATTTTATTTTACTTTAGTTTGACTTGTGCATGTTCTTGTAAAGGATTTCAGTTGGGGGAATCGTTCTCTTTCTCTTTACCCCTAAATTTTATTGTGCAGGGTGTATTTGGGTCACGTGAGGGCTGTAATGACTTATGATAAAGTGGGCAACAGTCAGGCAGCAAATTTACTGCCACGTAATGTAGATAGAACAGGTCGTAACCTGCATAATTACAGCCTGATCGTGTCAAGTGTGTGACTCACAGGCGTCCGTGCATAAAGTGTGTGTTTATGCAGGTACACATCCCTCCCTACTCTGTTTCCCACCGATTTCTCGCTCTAATTTTAACTCTGGGTCCCAGAGCACCATATTGATGCCTCTCGGGAATTGAACTTCCTATTTTCGCAAAACTTGTGGGGCTTTCGAAAATTTCTCTTGAAGTGATACTTCCCGTCTTCTAAATATAGCAGCCACCACGCCCGCTCTCTTTAATTAACAGTCGCGACTCGCGAGCTGCACCAGCTTGATGAGAAATTTCACCAAATATGGCGGGAGAAGGTCGGCATCTCGAGACTTTGCTGACGTCACGGGTTTCCCCTCTGGCGCAATGGTTAAAACTATAAAAAGGGAGACAAAAACAAAATAAAACATGTAGTTTTTTTTTTTTTTTTGCTCGTGAATAATGATCAAAGGACTACCCATCGGGGGCAATATGTTGACTGAAAAGGTGTCCTGTATTATCAACCCCTTCATCCCTCCCATAGTGCGATTTCACTTAAAAAGGAATTATACCTTCCTCCTCCTAGTCAGCAGACGTTACCCCTCCCACGTCCATCAGTAGGACGTTCCTAAATTAAATTTAGTCCAGACAGCGCACTCTTGTTACAGGCTTCATTTCCAGCCCACTGCGCACGGTGCGCCAAGACACGAATCACGTGGCCTGCGGAAGTCAGTTATGGTTTGGGCACTGTTGTTGAAACGAGACCATGGGGTCTGGGTTTTCCAATATCGCGGATTAGACGAACTATTTCCTGCTTGCCAGCACCAGCAAAACTCTAGAGAGGAACAGGTAACAAAAATCTGTGGAATCGGGATTCGATCACGTGTAAAAAAAAAGTGCCAGAAAGATATATATGTATATAGATGAGAAAGATAAACATTTGCTTTTGTGATAGAGAATGAATGAATGAATGTGTGTGTGGGCGCTTTTGGGTGGGTGAGGGAGATTCAGCAGGTAGATAGCAGATGAACTAGCCGATCAGTACATTTATTCCCAAAGTAAACAGAGCTACTTAGGGTTCACGTTCGCACAAAGAACGAAATTCATACAGGTACTCCAGGTGAAAGAAGAGCAGAGCGCTAAGAACTAACAAGTGGGAGACAACTCCACATTACACTAACATGGCAGGTTGAGCCATTTAAAAAAAAAGGTAAAGCAGGTGAATCTACTATTTAAGGGTGTGAGACATCTAAAAAGTGGCAAATTCCACTAATAACCCGTTCCTCACGTGCAGAAAACTTGGAAAGAAAGAATGCATTTGAAATAGCTGTAGTACTTGCCCTTTGCTGACACACTTCTACTGAGCTACTGAGAACAAACATATCACCAGCGAGGACAAACGCTATTTACTCTCCTTTTCTCTTCTGTATGCGATTACCTTTTTTTCGCTCGGTTACAGAAAGACCCATTTAAAACTTGCCCTTTTGACTAAGTCGCGCGTGACCGTGAGAATGCTGGCAGAAATTCTCACGGCACTGAACTCAAAGGAGAGGATACTCTAATTTTCCACCAGATTCTGCCCTCTTCCCCTACATGCCCCTCCCTTTCCCCCTACCAACCACAGTTTTGCTGCGGAACACTTGTCGTTACTTGTTAAACCCTCGGCTAAATGTCTCTAGCGGTGCAGTCAAAATGAACGCAAAGATAACGGCGATGAGAGGAAAGCCTTGAAAAAGCGAGAGGAATGAGATAAAACTAGCGTGAGTTTCCGCCATCGTGAACATTTAGATATCCGTGCACCATCCTCAGATAGTCACCTATTTAGGTTTTAAAATAGCAAGGGATTTTCTATAACCTCGCACGCTCGCGGATTAGCAAAGAAGCAAGCAGTTCGTTTGTCCGCTTGTTCGTTTGTTTTTCTTGTTTCTCATTTTATGACGTAGAAACTAAAAGGCTAAATTAAAGATAAAAATGAATTGATCCGGTGCAAGGAGATAAGGGTACTCGTCGGGCGAGAAGGAAGCCATCAATGAAGAATGACCATTAGGGTACCGAGCGCCACGTGTGCTCCTTACCTCCCTTCCCCAAACCCTTCCCCCCCCCATAAATTAGATGCTCCCTCATGGTCCAAGTTATACGCACATTCCGGTAGCTAGAGATAATATAAATCTATTCTGTATCAGCCCCAGCGCTTGAAACACAAACCGGTTATTTATCATCTAGTTTCACAATTGGCGATTTGCACCTGTAATTAACAGATCCTGCAAAAATCCCGCTCTCAACGTGCGAAAAACGTGCTACTTCATATCCTGTGATCCAGTCCATGTTAAATATGTACACAGTGCCCAGCGGTCAGAGTGGTGTGTGAGATTTCTGAGAAGATCGTATTTCGCTCCACAGCAGCGAAAAATCCTATTAAAGTTTGCGTCGACTTGAAGTTCTAAGCCATACATGTTTAAACCTGAGGAATGTGGGGGTTCACACACCAAAATATCAGACGAAGATGTCGAGGTAGCAGACGAAACAAAGGAAGATTTCACACTGTTTTAAATGAATCAATGTTAGTTTTGCCTGTACCTACACCTACACGAGGTCACAGGTCAACTCCACGAGTGCAGATGTCTGGTTTGCGCGCATTAAAGTATGGTGTGCAGGTGGCACACCTGCTTGTTTGATCTAATTACTCCTTCTCCAAACCGCAGGACGTTGTAAAAGCACGTGCGTGTATCGTACCAAGCTATCTAACGTGCTGTCATAATAAGACCAAAAGCCGAGTGCTTAGAAGAGAGCACTAATGAATGTAAGGCCTATACTTTGTAAACACCACTCGTATCTTTCCTTCTGTGGAACTAACTGCAATGACAGACCAAAGAGACCAAAAAGGATGCGGCGCTCGGTTGGGCAGTGGTTAAAACACTCGCTTGTCATCACTGCAGTGAGAAGCCCCGGGGTCAGATCTCGTCTTGGCTCGTGACACCTTTCGCAGGGCTGGCAGTCGCGGGTTTTCTCCAGGTACTCCAGTTTTCTCCCCCTCTATCCTTGCGAAATCACCTCACTGTCCCCACCAACAGAAAAAGGTGTCTGTATATTCATTCTTCAGAGAAATATGATTTCTTTATTTATTTATTCCTTTTTTTCTGTCTTGTCCTTCTTTTCTTCATTTGTTAAGTTTTTTCATCTTACTATTATCTCATTTCTTTCTTCTTTATCTGTCTGTATGCTGTTGCGTCGGCACACCGCTTGTGTTTCTTTTTTTTAATGAAACGTTTTCTTTATATTTCTTTTTTGTTTGTTTTCTTTCTTTCTTTTCTCTCGCCTTAATTATTTCTCTTATTCTTTCACAGAAAAAAACGAGTTTAATACAATTTGTAAATTATACAGTTTATTAAAAAAAATACGGATGCAGGTTACGAGAAAGAGATGTACTGTTCTTGCTAGCCAGATCACCTCTTGCTGTCGTAAAAACTAGAAGCAGTCTCACTTTACAAAGTCCTCCGTATTCCATGAGAGATAACCTTGCGGACTCCAACAGGAAGATTCGGCGCCCGTATCGATTGATGGGCCGAAGATCACAGTCCATTAATTGGCAGCTAAACGCCTACCATCACAGACAAAGCTGCAGTTTTATTACCCCGCCAAACTGCCTCCACCCATACCCACCGCTCCTCAACGTACCCCCCCCCCATGTAGGCGCACACCTCTCTGCACGTGCAACGCTCGGTCCTTATCTGGATAATTTCTGGCTGACTGGCTTTGCCGAAAATCTTAACGTGCCGCGAACGTAGTAATCACGATAGCTTGCACGTCTTTCTCGTTCTTCGCCGAGACTTGACGAGACAGCCTCGTTACGACTGATGTAGGGCGGAGGGTCCAGTAACGTAAGGTGGACAGGGAGGGTTGTCGTGGGAAGTGGAGGCACGAACTATTTGTAAGCTTTAATTACACTCTTAAAGAATTTGAACTGGAAAGGTTGATGAAGCTGCTTTTTTGTTTTAAAAAATGTCTAGGATTAACGCTTGAGTTATTTCTCAACAACGATTAGTTGATAGCGAGCGTGGGAATAAGAATGGTGAAGCCTGTATACTAACGTCAGAATCTTCAGATTCGTCGGGTTTTTTTGTGTTTCCTCGAACAAAGGAGGCTTTTTAAAATATAGCTAGCGGTTATATGAGCAATTTTTCCGTGTATTCTTTTCCTTACTGTCAGCTGCAAAAGGGGTTTGGGAGTGGTGTAAGGAAAGATGTAAGGGAGACAAAGCACCTTTGTGTGTGTGTGTGTGTGTGTGTGTGTGTGTGTGTGTGTGTGTGTGTGTGCATGCATGCTACTTAAGCATACCCAAAAGTTTTGACATAAAACATCTTTCGATATCTTGACACCGCTGCAGAAAAGCAGTCTCAAAGGCGCTGGACGTGGCAGGTCTGATGGAAAGAGGAGATGCGAACTGAGATGAAGGTATACAGAACAAACAAGACCCGACAGGTATGTGTATATAGATCGTCACCTTTTTTACTCAACGGCGCCACGTCAGAGCCTAGGGACGGGCCACCAGACAAGGCTCCCAGTCGCTTCTATGATTCATGTTCACTGGACTGGGGTTTTTTCCTATTCTGTTTTTACTCGTCTGGGGGAGTCGCTTGCTATGGGACATGTGTCGTATCAGACGAGGCTGTTTCTTAGTTTTTAATTATGAAATTCCTTCAATTTTTTCTGACTTTAAAATGTGGCGCGCGCACACACAAACACACACACACACACGCACACACACAAACAAACAAACAAACATATGCCCATGCATACACAAAAACAAGTAGATACACATACACCTACGTATGGATGCACATATACACAAAAACAAGTAGATACACAGACATACACCTACGTATGGATGCACACATATATACAAGCACTCACTCTATTTCTCTCTCTCTCTCACACACACACACACACACTTTATTTCTCTCTCTCTCACACACACACACACAGAATACTGGGAGCTTGACGCGGCAGTGTTTGGACACTGTGTAAAAAAGCACTCCTGAACGAAGATACAGTCTCGTGCAAAAGGTGAGAGATGATAGCAGTAATGGACTAAGTGACTGTGGCTTAACGAGGGAGGTCTCGCCTTGTGTGACATAGCTGTCAGCCGCACTCTGTCACCGAAAAACACACTTCTAGACTGATATCGGTACCAGGATAAGACAACCAGGACCACCGGAGCCTTTTTTTCTTTTTTCGTCCTGGCTTCATTGCACTATGCATGTTCTAGGAACCCAAGACTCTACTTTTACTGCAAGGAGATAACACAGTGACTCTGCTATTTCAGGGATCGTAGACGCTATATATAACTTACCAGGGACCCCTATACGCCCCTAATTTATACCAGGATAAAAGAAGTTCAAGTTGTAGGTGAGGAAGATGTTAGAGCACTCACATTTCTAGTGGCCAGCTTCCCTGAGTCCGGGTAGGAGGGAAGTTCATCTTCTTTCCCTCCCTTACCGTCCCCAACCCTTTTGCGAAGTCGGGCACCCACCCCACAGCTGGGATCGCCTGGTGGGAGTATTCTGCATTACACGGGTATGAAGCCAGGTTAGTGTGCACGCTTTCCTGTTCGGACGGGTGGTCTGGTGGCGCAGCGGTTAGCACCTGTCACCAGCACAATGAGGACTGGCTGTCCTGGGTTCAGATTTCGTCTCGGGCACGCTGTTCTTTCTCTTCATGTGGCATCTGTTTTCTAGCTGTTATACCGTGATATAACTTTAGTTGCTGACTCGGCGTAAAACACCAATTCTTCCTCCGTGATCCGACGCCGCTTTTCACTTCACTTGGTACCCTACTTGGGATCCTGATCTGCATCGTACCAGGGACCCAACACTACGTCATAGCACTTATCTTAGACACTTGTTTCTTAATACGCGGGACTTTCTACACTACGTTTCACCAGGGACCTGCCACGTAAAGTGACCTTACTATGCCACACCACTGACGTTTCATGCTACACTATACCATGAACTTTACTACACTACTCCAGGGACTACCTTACCACGCCCCACCAGCGACCTTACTAGGTCACACCATCTACCTTTCCACGCCTCACCAGCGACCTTACTATACATCATACTACTGGCCTTAATACTATGTTTTACCATGGAACTTAGATACGACTTCATGACATAGATTTTATAAATACCTCAGGATCTTTCAAGTGTCAACTTTCAATGTCCGCCCTGTGAGGACTTTGTTCTCTGCCGACTTTCCGATTTTTTTCCTCTCTCGTTGGTGTTACTCTGCTCAATCCTCCTATAACAATGGCTTGCTCTTTACAAATCGTCTGCTCGGCTCTCAGTTTCGTTCGTAGGTACAGTCACCCTTATTTTAGGTACGAGGTTTCTCCCTGTGAGGATGGAGGATGCGTGAAACTCACTTTTTTTTTTTCGTTCGTGGAAGCCACGTAAACAAACCGGAAGTTTTTTTGAGAAAGCGAAAACTGTATATTTCGATTGCAAAACTGCTAAGAACCAGCCAATAGCAAGGAAGAATAACAGCTATATACACGTTACATAAGATGAACAGCTTATATAAATCCCCTCCAAAGAACCTGATTTTTAATTATTACAATTTTGGGCGAAACTTCCGTTCTAAAAAAAAGCCAAAAGGAATCCCGAAGATGCACTAGAATCCCGCTTAACAGAGTTCTCTCATTCCTTAAAATCCAATAGTATGTTAAGAAATTGTAAATGGATTGAAGGTAAAAAGAAAATTCTTTGTAAAAGACCGGATTAGTAAATTGAATATTCCTTTCTCGGGGAATGCGAGGGAATGGAACAGTGCTGACACGATGGATTTTTCAGACAGATCTTTCTTCTTTAATGATAGTTATTTACTCAATTTGTAGTTTCAGTTTCACTAATTGCTGCGATATGTTTTGTGGGTATGTGCTACAACGCCGAAAATAAATAAAACAAACATACTTTTATTTGCAAGCAGAAAAGTTATCTTTTTTTAAAAATGACAAGATGCCATCACTGTTAGTCAAGCAATGACAAATCAGAAACTAATTAAAAACTGCGGTTTATTACTGCAGATGTCTAAAATGCTTCTTTAAAATCTTGATTTAATTAATTTAAGTAATCCCGTTTTTCGAGAGTGATTTCTAAACTGAGCGTTCATTCGTTTAGACTGTAAGAAGAGCAATAATGTTTCCCACGAAATAGACGAAATGTTCAAAGCCATCGTCGTTCCGATATCCTTCAAACAATCGTTTTAGAGTAAATACTGGCAACTGTCTAGTTTCTTGCATTAATTCCCTGCAGTTAAAAATAAGTTCGTAGAATCTTCGGAGACATGTATGTCGAGAAGAAATTCTTGCTATTCTTTTCAAGTCAAGTGGAGTGGGACTTAAAGAGGGTTTTAAATAAAGCAACAAGAGTTTACAGTCAAGGGTACACATCTACCAGAAAGTAAGGCCCGAAAAGGAAGCTGCTCAGGATGCCTTGAAGAACTAAAGAGGAAATTTACAATTGTAGCCTGAGTAATGTTGTTATACGTTTAGTCTTCTCTCTCTCTCTCTCCCATAAAAATAGAATCGTTATTTCATGGTCTTTATCGTGTCACATTCTGGGGTTTTTTGTCCACTGAATTTAATTTGATGCTCATTTCCGAAAAAAAAGGCTGACTAGGAAATAAAAATGTCAAGAGCGAGAAGAAACGTCTGGCAAATAGTACTTTCTTTTCACAGAGTTGCACACTGTTGATGCCATAAATACACTTCAAGCCACGCATATACACAAAGTAATAATTCCACAAACGGTTTAAACTTTCGCAGGAAGAGGTTGGAGCAATAAAAGTTGACCGGCGTCAAGGGACGGGTATCGCGCTTACGCCATTAAAATAACAATGAACTACAAGCCGTGCTGTAGGTCTAGTCCCTTACACAAACAGCTATCTCCCTTTGCTAGACCGCTCGGAGCTATCAGATTGATTAGCTACCAAGCACAAGCTTCTGTGACTTGCATGGCACACGCACGCACGCACGCACGCCCGCACGCACACACCCCACCCCCCACACGCTACTCACTGGCTCTGACTTTTTTTTGACGTCTTGATCCATGGGCAAGTTACGGCAGGGAGATGGAATCACCAGCGTTTTATCTGCTTCTTCACAAAAAAAAAATAAATTTACATTTTGTCCATCTTGTTGCGTTTGCATTTTTGTGAGTATTTCCAGACATGTGAAAGATGCAGCTTACCTCTATCTCCCACAACCTACCCCCAAAAAAATATGAGTAACTCATTTTTGGGACGAAATGTGACAGCGAAGAAAAGGACGACGTAGTTGTTAATAGAAAATTGAGAACTGAAAAGTTTTATGCGATTTTGCTCCAACTTTGAGGCGTGCTATCTTACTCTCTCGCGTATTCACACACCCGCATTCCCACGTCACACATACAGTCACACAGACACACACTTTCACTCGCTCACATACGCAGGCACTCGCTGCTTATTTGCTCATTACTCACTAACTACTCACTTAAATAGGGAATGCCAGCCTTAAGCCATGTCAGCCATCATTGTCTGTATGGATATAATAATGCTCAATGCTCATTCACTCATTACTCAGTCACTACTTACAGACAGGCTGACCGTCTGTGTGCATGATATAGAACGAGGAGCTAAGTTACAAACTCAGCACTTACATTCTCTGCATGTAAAATAAAGCGCGCGTGCACGCACGCACGCATGCACGTACACCCTCGGGGTTTCCTCGTCCGCCGACGGCTATCACGAATAGAGCCCATTAAGAAGGTTAGACAGAGTGCGCATGTCAGTGACGTAGTTCCTCTTGCTTCCGTCTTTCGTGATCTCGTGTCCCGCCTGTCTCCTCCTACGCCCAAGGCTATCGCATCCCGAACAACAAACGCAGCAGCACTGGGACCAGAACCATGGTTTGGAGATAGTTACCTGCCTCCTAGTTTACATTATCTTCGGTTTGTAAGTAGAACCACAGGAAAATTTCTTGATGGTAAATACAAGACAGGAATCTCTTCTCTTCTGACCTCCCGCGGTGTACATCTACTGGCGCCAATAGGTCCTGCATTACTTCCAGTCTACAGCTACCTCAGTGGTGGCTTTACCTCCTGCTCTTGGAACTCGTTCCACGAGAACTAGTTGCAGGCCTGTCCACGGTCATGGTGACATCATCACATCACAGCAGCTCCAGCTATCGGAGGAAAGAACCAAAGTGAACTGTTATCCCAGGTGACGCCATGTGCTGGAAACTCAAAGCGGTCGCCGGCGTAAGCTGTTGAATTATTTCCGCGAGCACTCGTCCAGGCAGGAAAGACCAACAAACAAAGGGCTCCTACTGTGCTCAGAAAGAAGACAGCCTTTGTTGAGTGGAGACCTGCCCCCATCCACATCCTTTAACCATCATCCAAAATATAGTGCATCGTAAAGCACTAGCGAGCCCAACGGCAAGTAAAAAGCGAGCAGAGACAAGAAAATGTCTAAGGCTACCATTATGGGGCCAGTTGCACAACACGTTTCTAAACCTTAAAACTGTTCTAAAGAAGCAAAATTTCTTCTTAGCCATTTTGATGCATTGCAGAAAAACATACAAAAAATTGTACTGACAGGACGGAAAGTCAGACTTAAACAACTTTACCTTACTTAAAGCAGTTTTAATTTTAAAAATTCTAAAATTGTGTTGTGCATTTTACACTAATTATCTAAGTAGAGTTAAGGCCTAAAAGTGTTTAAAATTAGAAATGTGTTGTGCAACTGGCCCATGAACTCTAAAGAATTTTGTTGATGAAGCATGGGCTGGCAAGTTATGTTTCCAGGGAGAATAAAGAGACTAGGTCTTGGCGATGAATCTTTAATAAAAGATGCACTCTGTCACCGAAAAACACACTTCTAGACTGATATCGGTACCAGGATAAGACAACCAGGACCACCGGAGCCTTTTTTTCTTTTTTCGTCCTGGCTTCATTGCACTATGCATGTTCTAGGAACCCAAGACTCTACTTTTACTGCAAGGAGATAACACAGTGACTCTGCTATTTCAGGGATCGTAGACGCTATATATAACTTACCAGGGACCCCTATACGCCCCTAATTTATACCAGGATAAAAGAAGTTCAAGTTGTAGGTGAGGAAGATGTTAGAGCACTCACATTTCTAGTGGCCAGCTTCCCTGAGTCCGGGTAGGAGGGAAGTTCATCTTCTTTCCCTCCCTTACCGTCCCCAACCCTTTTGCGAAGTCGGGCACCCACCCCACAGCTGGGATCGCCTGGTGGGAGTATTCTGCATTACACGGGTATGAAGCCAGGTTAGTGTGCACGCTTTCCTGTTCGGACGGGTGGTCTGGTGGCGCAGCGGTTAGCACCTGTCACCAGCACAATGAGGACTGGCTGTCCTGGGTTCAGATTTCGTCTCGGGCACGCTGTTCTTTCTCTTCATGTGGCATCTGTTTTCTAGCTGTTATACCGTGATATAACTTTAGTTGCTGACTCGGCGTAAAACACCAATTCTTCCTCCGTGATCCGACGCCGCTTTTCACTTCACTTGGTACCCTACTTGGGATCCTGATCTGCATCGTACCAGGGACCCAACACTACGTCATAGCACTTATCTTAGACACTTGTTTCTTAATACGCGGGACTTTCTACACTACGTTTCACCAGGGACCTGCCACGTAAAGTGACCTTACTATGCCACACCACTGACGTTTCATGCTACACTATACCATGAACTTTACTACACTACTCCAGGGACTACCTTACCACGCCCCACCAGCGACCTTACTAGGTCACACCATCTACCTTTCCACGCCTCACCAGCGACCTTACTATACATCATACTACTGGCCTTAATACTATGTTTTACCATGGAACTTAGATACGACTTCATGACATAGATTTTATAAATACCTCAGGATCTTTCAAGTGTCAACTTTCAATGTCCGCCCTGTGAGGACTTTGTTCTCTGCCGACTTTCCGATTTTTTTCCTCTCTCGTTGGTGTTACTCTGCTCAATCCTCCTATAACAATGGCTTGCTCTTTACAAATCGTCTGCTCGGCTCTCAGTTTCGTTCGTAGGTACAGTCACCCTTATTTTAGGTACGAGGTTTCTCCCTGTGAGGATGGAGGATGCGTGAAACTCACTTTTTTTTTTTCGTTCGTGGAAGCCACGTAAACAAACCGGAAGTTTTTTTGAGAAAGCGAAAACTGTATATTTCGATTGCAAAACTGCTAAGAACCAGCCAATAGCAAGGAAGAATAACAGCTATATACACGTTACATAAGATGAACAGCTTATATAAATCCCCTCCAAAGAACCTGATTTTTAATTATTACAATTTTGGGCGAAACTTCCGTTCTAAAAAAAAGCCAAAAGGAATCCCGAAGATGCACTAGAATCCCGCTTAACAGAGTTCTCTCATTCCTTAAAATCCAATAGTATGTTAAGAAATTGTAAATGGATTGAAGGTAAAAAGAAAATTCTTTGTAAAAGACCGGATTAGTAAATTGAATATTCCTTTCTCGGGGAATGCGAGGGAATGGAACAGTGCTGACACGATGGATTTTTCAGACAGATCTTTCTTCTTTAATGATAGTTATTTACTCAATTTGTAGTTTCAGTTTCACTAATTGCTGCGATATGTTTTGTGGGTATGTGCTACAACGCCGAAAATAAATAAAACAAACATACTTTTATTTGCAAGCAGAAAAGTTATCTTTTTTTAAAAATGACAAGATGCCATCACTGTTAGTCAAGCAATGACAAATCAGAAACTAATTAAAAACTGCGGTTTATTACTGCAGATGTCTAAAATGCTTCTTTAAAATCTTGATTTAATTAATTTAAGTAATCCCGTTTTTCGAGAGTGATTTCTAAACTGAGCGTTCATTCGTTTAGACTGTAAGAAGAGCAATAATGTTTCCCACGAAATAGACGAAATGTTCAAAGCCATCGTCGTTCCGATATCCTTCAAACAATCGTTTTAGAGTAAATACTGGCAACTGTCTAGTTTCTTGCATTAATTCCCTGCAGTTAAAAATAAGTTCGTAGAATCTTCGGAGACATGTATGTCGAGAAGAAATTCTTGCTATTCTTTTCAAGTCAAGTGGAGTGGGACTTAAAGAGGGTTTTAAATAAAGCAACAAGAGTTTACAGTCAAGGGTACACATCTACCAGAAAGTAAGGCCCGAAAAGGAAGCTGCTCAGGATGCCTTGAAGAACTAAAGAGGAAATTTACAATTGTAGCCTGAGTAATGTTGTTATACGTTTAGTCTTCTCTCTCTCTCTCTCCCATAAAAATAGAATCGTTATTTCATGGTCTTTATCGTGTCACATTCTGGGGTTTTTTGTCCACTGAATTTAATTTGATGCTCATTTCCGAAAAAAAAGGCTGACTAGGAAATAAAAATGTCAAGAGCGAGAAGAAACGTCTGGCAAATAGTACTTTCTTTTCACAGAGTTGCACACTGTTGATGCCATAAATACACTTCAAGCCACGCATATACACAAAGTAATAATTCCACAAACGGTTTAAACTTTCGCAGGAAGAGGTTGGAGCAATAAAAGTTGACCGGCGTCAAGGGACGGGTATCGCGCTTACGCCATTAAAATAACAATGAACTACAAGCCGTGCTGTAGGTCTAGTCCCTTACACAAACAGCTATCTCCCTTTGCTAGACCGCTCGGAGCTATCAGATTGATTAGCTACCAAGCACAAGCTTCTGTGACTTGCATGGCACACGCACGCACGCACGCACGCCCGCACGCACACACCCCACCCCCCACACGCTACTCACTGGCTCTGACTTTTTTTTGACGTCTTGATCCATGGGCAAGTTACGGCAGGGAGATGGAATCACCAGCGTTTTATCTGCTTCTTCACAAAAAAAAAATAAATTTACATTTTGTCCATCTTGTTGCGTTTGCATTTTTGTGAGTATTTCCAGACATGTGAAAGATGCAGCTTACCTCTATCTCCCACAACCTACCCCCAAAAAAATATGAGTAACTCATTTTTGGGACGAAATGTGACAGCGAAGAAAAGGACGACGTAGTTGTTAATAGAAAATTGAGAACTGAAAAGTTTTATGCGATTTTGCTCCAACTTTGAGGCGTGCTATCTTACTCTCTCGCGTATTCACACACCCGCATTCCCACGTCACACATACAGTCACACAGACACACACTTTCACTCGCTCACATACGCAGGCACTCGCTGCTTATTTGCTCATTACTCACTAACTACTCACTTAAATAGGGAATGCCAGCCTTAAGCCATGTCAGCCATCATTGTCTGTATGGATATAATAATGCTCAATGCTCATTCACTCATTACTCAGTCACTACTTACAGACAGGCTGACCGTCTGTGTGCATGATATAGAACGAGGAGCTAAGTTACAAACTCAGCACTTACATTCTCTGCATGTAAAATAAAGCGCGCGTGCACGCACGCACGCATGCACGTACACCCTCGGGGTTTCCTCGTCCGCCGACGGCTATCACGAATAGAGCCCATTAAGAAGGTTAGACAGAGTGCGCATGTCAGTGACGTAGTTCCTCTTGCTTCCGTCTTTCGTGATCTCGTGTCCCGCCTGTCTCCTCCTACGCCCAAGGCTATCGCATCCCGAACAACAAACGCAGCAGCACTGGGACCAGAACCATGGTTTGGAGATAGTTACCTGCCTCCTAGTTTACATTATCTTCGGTTTGTAAGTAGAACCACAGGAAAATTTCTTGATGGTAAATACAAGACAGGAATCTCTTCTCTTCTGACCTCCCGCGGTGTACATCTACTGGCGCCAATAGGTCCTGCATTACTTCCAGTCTACAGCTACCTCAGTGGTGGCTTTACCTCCTGCTCTTGGAACTCGTTCCACGAGAACTAGTTGCAGGCCTGTCCACGGTCATGGTGACATCATCACATCACAGCAGCTCCAGCTATCGGAGGAAAGAACCAAAGTGAACTGTTATCCCAGGTGACGCCATGTGCTGGAAACTCAAAGCGGTCGCCGGCGTAAGCTGTTGAATTATTTCCGCGAGCACTCGTCCAGGCAGGAAAGACCAACAAACAAAGGGCTCCTACTGTGCTCAGAAAGAAGACAGCCTTTGTTGAGTGGAGACCTGCCCCCATCCACATCCTTTAACCATCATCCAAAATATAGTGCATCGTAAAGCACTAGCGAGCCCAACGGCAAGTAAAAAGCGAGCAGAGACAAGAAAATGTCTAAGGCTACCATTATGGGGCCAGTTGCACAACACGTTTCTAAACCTTAAAACTGTTCTAAAGAAGCAAAATTTCTTCTTAGCCATTTTGATGCATTGCAGAAAAACATACAAAAAATTGTACTGACAGGACGGAAAGTCAGACTTAAACAACTTTACCTTACTTAAAGCAGTTTTAATTTTAAAAATTCTAAAATTGTGTTGTGCATTTTACACTAATTATCTAAGTAGAGTTAAGGCCTAAAAGTGTTTAAAATTAGAAATGTGTTGTGCAACTGGCCCATGAACTCTAAAGAATTTTGTTGATGAAGCATGGGCTGGCAAGTTATGTTTCCAGGGAGAATAAAGAGACTAGGTCTTGGCGATGAATCTTTAATAAAAGAGTCCGCACGCCCAACAAAAGCCTCGCAAAAAGCATTCGCTTATCTGTTGTGCTTCTGCCAAAAGAAATATAACAGGAGCATTATTGCATGCGATCGCTTCGAGGAGCAATAAAAAATCCGCCAGGTCTTTTAATTTCATCGCAGAAATTACAGTTCCTGTCTATTTCTTTTAAACATCAAAGATTGTTATTGCTTGTATTTTTTAATTGAATGTGTTTCATGAATTGAAGGATAAAATCGTCAGTGGACTGCAAAACACGAAAACGAAACTTTTAAGGTTAAAGTGCTACGCAATGGAAGGCCTCCCCCCTTTCTAAAGAAATTAATAAAAAAAAAAACTAAGTTACTAAATTAGCTGCGATAAGCATAATGGCTCATATGAAGCGTTTTATTTCGGAACGCAGGTTTTATCTGCAGAGATCTAACGCCCACGCTAACACACTATCAATCTATCAACCACCCACCTCTTCCACAATCTGGGATGTCACTGACGAGTTTTTGAAAAGGTGCCCGGCTGTCCGACAGACTTACTAAACTGGTGTTTTACGCCACAGTCAGCAACTAAAGCTACAACACGACCAAGCAGCTGACCCCTGTAAACTGTGCCAAACACAGAGAAAGAGCAGCGTGCCCGAGGCGCGATTTGAACCCTGAACACCCGATCTTCATTGTACTGGTGACAAACGCAGACCCGCTACGCCACCGGACTGCCCTCTGCACACTAACTCCTTCAGTCTGCAAACAATTGTGAGGTGAGGTCAAAGTAACATTTCCTTAGCTTTAGTTGATGTGGACTTTGTGCTCGGTTCATCATGTCTAGGATGCAGCATTTGGAGGAACTCAATCTCTTAACATTTTCCCTCCTCTGTTTGCCTTCCGTTACAAATAAAGGACTGATTTCTGCTGGACTCGACCCAGAACTTTCGAACTCACTGACCCACGATGCTGTATTAAGTTGTTATGGACGCCAAGTCCCACGCCATGAAACCGGAAGAAACATAATTCTAACAATCCAAAGGTCTGTTTTATGTCAAAACTGTGGCAGTAATCACTACAGTCTACGTCCCTTTGATACCAAAAAAGCCTCCATTACGTGACGATTTTGCAAAAAGTTGACGAAGGAACAGGAACCCTGAATATCTGACCAGTTCGACCCGATCTCTGCGTTCTTTTATGTTCCTGTCAATGTTCACTCTGTGTGTGTGTGTGTGTGTGTGTGTGTGTGTGTGTGTGTGTGTGTGTGAAAGAGAGAGATTATTGTGATCCCTGTCTCTAATACGGCATCATTACCTGCCCTCTTTTCTCTTGTAAAGCGCACCAGTGTGGGGAAATGTACAATGTAAATCCTATTATTATTGTTATTATTAGATCATTGCCCAGGATCTTATACACAATGACTCTTACTTTCTCTCTCTCTCTCTCTCACACACACACACACACACACACACACACACACACGCATGCACGCACGCACGCACGCACATTCTGCAGTTTTTTTTTGTTTTTTTTTTTGTCGTTCGCCTGGTTACACCTGGAGGCCAGCTCTTGAGATGAAACTGGTGGTTTTCCGTAGAGTCTCCGCTGGCCCGTACAGTTTGTTAAGCAGAGTCTCCGACTGTGGCCAAATCTCTTCCCTTAGGGGACGGAGGTTCCCACAGTCCTGTAGGATATGTTCTGCAGTCTGGTCTGCTTCTCCACATGGGCATCTCGGGGACGGTACGAGGTGTAGCTTCTTGTGTAGATGTTGAAGCAGTCTGTTGTGCCCGGTCCTGAGGCGGAAAATAACGACCTGGTCCGGTCTGGACAGCTGATGGTAACTGTCTCGTGGTTGTTGTGGCCTGTACATAGATTTGAAGATGGTTTTCATCTCTGACATGTTGACTGCATTGTCTTCTTGCTCGTCCTCTGCACCCAACTTAGCCATCCTGTCAGCCTCCTCGTTCCCATCTATTCCGCAGTGTGATGGGATCCATTGTAGGGCTGTTCTGAGGCACTTGGTGTTTAGCAGTGCATCCTCCAGGTCTGGCAGTTTGTTGTTGATTGCCTGCAGCACAGACAGAGCATCGGTCAGGAAGACAACCTGGCTGTCGTGGTCTGCTTTGCTGCTGATGGTATTTGCTGCATGGACCAGGGCTTCTATTTCTGCTCTATAGTTTGTACAGTGGAGGCCAGTTGGTATTGCTGCTGCCTGCCGCTGTCCATTTGGGAACTGGATGTAGACACCAGCCCCGCCTCTTTGGGTAGCATCTGTGGCTGACTCATCTGTGTAGGCCCTTATCCATGATTCCTGGGGGTACCTTTCTTCTAGCATGGCTAGTGTCAGGGCTCTCTTGCTCACGTTGTTATGCTCATCCTTTGTTGCGAGGTGAGGAACTGTGGTGCAGATGGTGATGTTCCCTGTTCTGTCTTTCCAGAACGGAGGATCGAGGGAGGGAGTCGGTACCAGGACCTGCGCGGGAAGCTTTGTTTGGTGTTTTCTGTGTAATGCCTGTGTCACTCGTACAAAATTAGATCTTTTCAGTCTTCCCGAGGACAGTAGTTTCTGTCTGGCACTCATCAGGTGGTCTTCACTGTGCCTGTACTTGGTGGCCTGCATGAGTGCTTTGCATTCTCTTCTCTTGTTTAGTGGGGAAATGCCTGTTATCTGCTCCATCATATCTATTGGTGTAGATCTCATGGCGCCTGTTATGATTCTCAGTGCTTGGTTCTGTACCTTGTCCAAAGTCTGATGGTGTGACTTGGCTGCTGTCATCCACGTGCTTGATCCGTATTCTAGATGTGGTCTTACAGTACCTTGGTACACGGTCTTCAGGATCTGTTCGTTAGCGCCCCAGTGTGTTCCTGCCAGCTTTCTCATGATGTTCAGCTTTCTTCTAGCTTTTGTTTCTGCGTCCAGGATGTGTTGCTTCCATGTCAATCTTTTGTCAAAAGTGACTCCCAGGTACGTCTGCTGGTCTTCAAGTGTCAGCGTAGCGTCTCCCAACTTTAGTCTGCCAGCTTGTGCTTTGGTGGAGAGAGAGAAAAGTGTGGCTGTTGTCTTGTCTCGGTTGATGGTGACACACCAGTTGTCTGCCCAAGCTGCCACTTTGTCTAGTGCAAGCTGCATCCTGTGGGTTGCTGTTGTTGCATACTCTTCTGAGCACCATATGACCAGGTCGTCTGCATACAGTGCTGCCTGGACTCCCTTTGGGAGCTCTGGTACCAGGTCGTTGATGAAGAGTATAAACAAGGTCGGCGAGAGTACTCCCCCCTGTGGTACTCCATGCCGTAGCAGCACCTTACGGCCACAGTGTCCATCTACAAGCACCCTGGCTTTTCGGTTGTGTAGGTAGGACTTAATCCACCGGTACATGTTGCCGCTGATGCTGCTTCGCTGGAGCTTGACCAGGAGTCCATCCTTCCATACCTTGTCGAAAGCCTTCTGCATATCAATAAAGACCGCTAGGGTGACCTTCTGGGCTTGGAAGGCATCTTCAATGGCTTGCGCTAGGTGCGTTGTTTGATCTTCTGTGCTTCTGTATCTTCTGAAGCCTGCTTGCTCTGGGATGATGATACTTTCAGATTCCAGGTACCACTGCAGGCGCTGATTGATGATGCGCTCTATGGTCTTGCAGACGCAGCTTGTCAGGCTGATGGGGCGGTAGCTCAAGATTCGCGACTTGTTCTTCCCTTTTTTCAGAACAGGGATCATCCTGGCTTCCTTCCAGCATTGAGGTACCTGGCCTTCTCTCCAGCTAAGGTTGAAAATGTACTGTTCACATTCTGCAGTAATGACAAACGAGCGTCTAAAATGTGTACTGCAAGCATATCGATAATTAATTTTGTTATATTTAGTTGGAAAAAAGGTAAATGAGTTGGAGATAAGGTAGCTATAAATATATTGCATGTAAGCGAATGGTATAAGTATTTATTCTGTGAACCACAGGTGGACATGTGAAAAAACTCTCTAACTACAGTCGATAATGAGTTGTTTCTACATCACCGCAGACCTAATCTGTCTGACATTGTTTTCTATTGCACCACTCTCCCAGACGATTCGTCTTGTAACGCGCAGACAGGGAGCAGGTCAAGAACATGGACACTACGTACATCTGTTACTTTATTACACGACTTTTGCTTCGTGCAGTAAACCTAAAAGCAAATAAAAGAAAAAAAAGATCGAAATAATACACATCCAATTGGCTTATAATTCAATACAATGCAGTATTTTGAAGTACGAAAGGCTATAGTAGCCCGATGATATCATAACATCATTTTAAGATGCAGCGATTTCTGCAAAATGTTCAGTCATGAAGTGCAATTTTTTTTCCTAATGATTGGGGAAATTTCAGTGTAAGATTTTCACCAAATGTGGATGAATACTCTCCCCCTTTTGCTGTCGCGATACACGGCTAAAAACGTTACCATGAGAACAGAGCTAACACACTCCGACGTCAGTATTGTACATGCATAAGTTTACGTTGTCAAGGCTACAGCCAATGGGGCCATATGTTAATGGTGTGTCTTGGGTGGCCTCAAGGTGTTGACCCTTTTCAGTGCATAGTAATGCTTGTTGTAGGTGTTTGTCTAAAAAAAGATGTGTGTGTGTGTGTGGAGGGGGAGAAGA
This sequence comes from Marisa cornuarietis, assembly GCA_004794655.1. Classification (NCBI taxonomy): domain Eukaryota; kingdom Metazoa; phylum Mollusca; class Gastropoda; order Architaenioglossa; family Ampullariidae; genus Marisa; species Marisa cornuarietis. The sequence goes on from SMMW01000572.1 coordinate 2,180,895, forward strand.
TGTTTCACCCCGATCTGGAATGAGCTATACCCAGTCATGAAAAAAAAATTGTGTACCTCACTAAACATTTAACACATTGCGATCCAGAATGTTGTGTGACGAGTGTCAATGAGTGTGCATCAAGAACCATAGTGACGGGAAAGCATGGGGCCGTCTAGTGGAACGACTTAGTTCTCTCCCTTTCCCTTACCTACCCTGTTTGCTGCAGCGGCCAGTTCATCTACTTCTTCAATCCAAAGTCGATACCTAGACACATTTATCTCCTTCATTTTATCCCCATGCTCTCTTTTTCTCTCTTCAACCAACACCCTTCCTCCGCCCCAACGTGCTGCACGTGCTCGACGCAGACGATTTCCGGTAGGGGCGGACCACTCTCGTCAGTAATCGTTACGCGACGCACTTAAGTGCTCTACTTTTGGTGGAGACGTGCTTTTTGACACCCAGGGAGAGGGACTGCTTTTTCTTGCACGACACCCGTACGTGTGTAATGGCCGGCCGGCACGCCTGCCGCAACCCGCCTGTAAGATGGCGGTGGACGGGGAAACAGGTCCTCTACCGGAAGTGCACAACTTGCTGTTTACGATAGATAAGACGAAAGAGAGGGAATCGATCGATGAGGCGGAGAAGAGAAAATATTAATAGATAGAAGAGAAATGGTTTCCTTCCAGTACCACTACCGTTGAGTTCCCTGTGTCAGTCCCTACGCTGGTTTACTTTCTGATATCAGCCACGCACCCTACCAATTAGTTTCTCGGATCGGCCCCGATGGTCACCATATTTAGTATCTTACGTCACCTCAGTTCATTTCGTCACTTTCTTGTGTCGTCACCATCTTTGCCCTCTAATGTTTACGTCATCTGCATCCCATAATTTCTGTTCCACACACCCCCTTCGCCCTTTCTCTTACGTTTTCTGTTGTCGGCCTCACTTTTATCTATATTCTATGTCCCCCCACATTAGATATTTTCTTTGGCAAATCAGTATGAACTACCGGCAGTTTCATCACCACCCCACACCTTAAGTTTCCTTTATCAACCTATATCGTCAGTCACACCTTAAGTTTTCTATATCAACCTATATCTTCAGTTTCATCTTAAGTCTCTTATATCAGCCCCACTTACATAAATCTTAAGCACCTTACATCAGACCCTACTTCTAGTAGTCTTATATCAGCCTCACCTTTACCTTCAGTTTCGTCAGTTACTCCCCCCCCAACCTCTTTATTTTCTTGTGCAAGATACTTACTCCCACTTTCCCACAATCACATCTTACTTGCACCAAACATTTCCTTTCCTGCCTCAGCCTGGTCATTCCCCTTGTTCATGTCAAATGTTTAGCAGTGTGGTCCCCGGTCAGGTCGCCTAAAACCTCTTTTCCCTGTCCGTCTCGCACGCGGTCACGTGGCAAAGGGGCAGGGACTATCAATAAGGCGCTTGCACCGTCGCCCGAACATAACCACCCTGAGAGAGAGTAAAGACAAAAATGGATGCTTTCTGTGATGTGTGGCGATCACCAATGTGTTCCTTGGGTCGATTGATTCGTGTGACTTGCAGCAGCCCCTCTAACCCCCCCAACCCCCGCAACCCCCACCCCCAACATAAAAAAGAGTCTTTCCTGCAAATCAAACGTTAAGCCAGGAAGATACAGCGCGTTTCAGAACTTTCAAATGCGGATAGGTGTCATGAAACCAATTATTTACAGCCCTCGAGTCGGCTTCCACGTGACTGGTGGCCGGGCGTTAGACCGCACATGCTCTCCCCTTCAAGTCCGGCGAGGATCGGGGAAAGGAGAGGTAATGTCCGCACGCTGCATTGGTGATGAAGTGGGTATGTGTCGCGCTCTCCGGGGCTGAAGCCGGAGAAGGGATTTTTGCAGGAGGAATATTTTCCATAAAGCATCTCCGAGAATAGGTTTTCTGTGCCTGGTATGGGGGCAGGAGACAAATGTGTGTGTGTGTGTGTGTGTGTGTGTGTGTGTGTGTGTGAGAGAGAGAGAGAGAGAGAGATTTTCAGTCGATGAGCAAACACTCCTCTCTTTGTTTGCTAATTTTGGAGTCTTCTGAATAGTCTCATCTCTCTCCTATATTTTTCATCACAAAGAAGTTTCTGTTGTGCGCGTTTTTTACAATTGCCTCCCAAATTAAATAGGAATCTTTTACTTTTTAACGAGTAACAGATATTCTTTTGTTATTTCTGTCTGTTATCTTTCCCTCTGTTTCTCATTCTCTCTTTCTCTCACTCCTTTTCTTTCTCTCTCACTCTTTATTGGGATGTTACAGTTATCACAGTCTAAGAGTTAAATACATTTCGAAGTATTTTCCTGTTGAACATGAATCAGCGCTAACCTTTTCCTTTTACAAAATAGAAACACACTGATAACAAAACGAGTGGCGATGTTTGTTTATTGTGTTTTTATTAAGGTTGAAAGCTACAGAAGAGATGGATGCACTGAGCTCGTAGGCATATGCAACATTTATGTAACATTGGAGTGGGATATTTTGCTTGGGGTTTTCTAATGGTTAAATTATTCGCTTGTCACCACTGCAGGGAGAGACACTGGATTCAGATCTCGTCCTGGGACACTCTCTGTATGTGATATCTGTTCGCAGGGCTGGGTGTCGGGTACTCCAGTTTCCTTCCCCCTCCATCTGCTACCATAGTGCGAAATCACTACAAGGTAGAAGCACTTTCCTCCTAAATCAGCCAACCAACCAAGATATTTTCAGCAGGTTCCGTATTTTAAATTTGTTGGTTTTGTTTTTTTCCCCCGGTTAACTGTATTTGCAAAGGCTAGTGAAATTTTATCTGGGTTCTCTCTCACTTTCCTTGTCTGTTTGTGTGAGTGTGTGTGTGTGTGTGTGTGTGTGTGTGTGTGTGTGTGTGTGTGTGTGTGTGTGTGTGCATCTGATCTACTTACTTCATTCTGTCTTCTTAAATCTTTCTTATAGCTCTCGATCGTACAATTTTATGTTGTCTAAATCTTTCTCTATCTCTCCAGTTCCTTCATCTTTCTTTTGCAGTCTTACATTTTGCGTTTTCTTTTTTTTTTCTCTTTCTCTCATTCTGTTTCTTTTTCCCTCTCCACTTTCCCTTTCCATTTTTTTGGTCACTCCCTCCACCTTTACCGGCTTTCACCGTGACACACTGCATGCTCAATCAATTCCTCTCACGCCGTCCTCAATTCATCTAGGAACAGACCAACCGTTGCAGAGCAAAACGGTTTCGCGTCCGTTCAATCTTTCATCGAGCCCCAACCAGGGGCGAGCACTCCCCTCCCCTGCGCCCACCCTACCCTACCCCACCCACACCCCGCCACGCCTCTCGTCAACCTCGTGCCTGTTGCAGTTTTTCTTGCTGCGGAAAGTCAAACAGTGCGGTGGGAGCGGCGACAGAAATACGATTAGTGTTTATCAATAATGTACGGAGCGAAAAGTGGCAATCAAGGGAGGCAAACAATCGCCTCTTCTGTTGGCTTCGGTGGTCGTCCTTGGGCGCCCCAGACTTGGGTCTCAAGAAGCTTCTGTTTGTCACTGTCTGTGTGTTTGTCTATTTCTGTATGGCTGTCTCAGTGACATAACTTGTCGTGTTCTGTTTTGTCTTGCGAGCCTGCTTGCTTGTATGAGTGTTTGTATGTATGCGAGGTATTCTATTCGCCTGTGCGCGTTAGTCTTCAGACAAGGCAGGAGCACAGCCAAGCAGGTGGGGTGGGAGGAAGCGCTAAGGACTTTTACCCAGTCAACCCAGCTGTCGGGAATGGGTACCTGACTCAATAGAAGGGTTAGGAAAGTTTGTTTGAAACAGCTGAGCAGTTGTTTAACTGTCGCATCCTGACAGCAGGACTTCTCTCACAACTTAATAGACTTTGAAAAGATATTTGATAGAGAAGCGAAATCAACATCGAAGAGGATCTCGTCCAAATCACCGTAGACCTGGATACATGATAAAGAAGCACAGTACTAACTGACCGCCAAATGAGAGTTTTCTTTCACACGACAGTAGGAGTCCGTCAAGGGTGGCCCCTATCACCTTTACTGCTCCACGACCATTGCACTTCCGGTGAAAGGCCGATTTGCAACCTACGCTTTGCAGATCTGATCTGATTACAGGTGCGAACAGAGAACTGAAGAACTTTCCAAGAGAGTGACCGTAAGTTCGAACGCATATAAGATGGAGACAAGCACTGGTAAGAATAAAGTCGCAGTCACGGAAAGCTGATATCTACATGAACGGAATACAGCTTGGACAGGTACACAGCTTTAAATACCTGGGAGCCACCCTCTTCAAAGACGTCAGCTCCACGACAGATCTACGCATTGCGGCAATGGCAGGCTGGACAGGATGTGGCGCAGTCGTAACACCAGGTTTACTATGAAGTACAGAGTGTACAAGTCCATTATAGACGCCATGCTGACGACTGGAACGTGGACTTGCCGATGGAAAGAGAGAGAGAGAAAGGGATCCAGGAACTCCCTGCTCCCAACAGTCAAGCGGCGTAAGCTGGTCTAGTTTGGTCATGTGACCCGGCACGACACTCTGTCGATGACCGTCCTTCATGGTACCTTCCAGGAAGGTCGACGCCAAGGTGGCCAGAGAAAAACATGGCTTACAGATGTAAATGAGTGCATGCACACACACACACACACACACCGAAATCAACTGAAAACTCATTGTAGTTTTCCTATCGTTGACTCGAATCGCTCTCGTCTTTCTCGAACTTTCTCTTGTTTGCTGTTTACGCCAACTTTCCGAACAACCCGCTTACTTCCTGTCGTTCTTCACGTGAACTCTCACCCTGGCAGCTGTTGACTGTAATTCTTCAATGCCGTCAGAACCTTTTTCTCTCCAAGTGATTCGTGTTCGTTTTCCTTAGCTGTGTGAACAGAAAGTATCTTCATGGGATCAGATGTGAGTACTGATGGCAGATATGACAAAGCAAAATCAATACGTATTATAAACATGCAATAAGTGTACGATATAAACAATCAACAGACAACGTGGAACATACGATATACAACAAATACAACAAAAATACAAAAAAGCAACGTGCGCAATGCAATCAACACAAAACACAACAGACAAAATATTAACATACAGCATAAACTTAAAATCAACACAGCACACAACACACAATCAACATGCGACTTAAATATACAAACAATATACAACATACAATAAACATATAACATACACCATACGGCTTACAATCAACGTACAACTTACGCATACATTCAGCATAAAACAAAAATTCTCCATATAACATACAATGAGCAGACAATGAACATACAACATATAATGAACAGACAATGAACATACCATCAACATACAACACACAATGAACATTATTGAACCCACTCACACCCTGTACTGTATAGTCAGGACGTCGACATAGACCCCAGGCGGGATTAGGTTGTTTGAATATATTTATCCCAACATCTTTTTAAAAATTAAAATTTACTTTACATCTGCCACTTAATTCACTAAGTGCCTGCATTTTCAGTGTCGTTCGCATCAGAGTGAATCTTGAAAACGCACACTACCACCTGAGTTGCTCATATACCCCACCTTTGAACGAGTTAACATCGCGTTTTCTTGGAACTTCCGCTTCTTAAAGATGTGAATGACTCGCTTGAAAGGCTGTTAATTGCGTTGAAGCACCCTACTGCTCATGCACAGAGTTGTGCGAGGGGATGGATCCACTTTCCAAACATCAAGACATCTTCCATAAAATTCAAAGACGAAGGGGGCCCTCAGGACAGTTTTTATGTACGAAAGGGAAATATGACCGGTCGTGCACTACGCCCTAAAGCTGAAAAGGAGAAAAATCGTCCGCTAGACTCAGGAAATCCTGAGTTCCGAATTTAAAGGGTGTCTTAAATGTGCTAGAGAAATGTAGAGGCTTGATGAAAAACAACAGCCCAGCCCTTGTCAAAGAACAGCTGGTATGATGATAGTGATTTTTTTTATTCCTGTCCCAAAACCTCTATATACCCTCCACCCAAAAAAATTCATGAGCTAAAAAATAAGATAAGTTGTCTTCTTTAATTACTCCATTCTTTAAAAAAAATGTGGGAACTTTTCTTTTTTCTAAACAAAATGAATTAATTGTTTAAGTATTTTATCTGTTTAAAAAAAGATGCCACTGCAGATTCGAATTTTTAAAGGAAAGACACTTTCGCCTCATCATCTCTGTCTCTTTGCTTAAAGTTCAATACCTAACTAAATGTGAGTGGCTAAACAGGAGTACAATATCTGTAATTATCGTCGATAAACAAAGCATGCGGCTTGTTGTCCAAGCTGTTTCGCTGGTGAAAAGAGAGAAACTTGTTTGATAAAAGACGATCACAAATCAGACAATCGTATGAGACTGTCGCAGAGGTCTTGTGACGAGGTTCATGAAGATTCGCAAGATTTCTTCTAGAACCATTTTCTCACAGTGTGTGACTTGGACCGTTTGTTGGATGTGGTGCTTGTAGCTACGTCTACTCCAGTCGTGTCTTCCTGCTTGTCTGATATGTAGACTACGGAATGTGGTATACACTGTATGTACTGTATATACTTCTGTACGGTATATTGTACATGCTGTATGTGCTGCGTGTATTGTATACATTGTATGTTCTGTATATACTGTTTGCTGTGTACTTATGTGTACTATGTGTACTGTATGTACTGTATCTATCTCTAAGCATTTAAGACATGTTTATTTTCGGCTATAAGCCATTCGTTCGGTCACGGTGTAGTTTTGCTCCTTTTATCTCGTAATAAGAGTTTGGAAGCAGCCAAGCGATCAGATATCGGCTTCTGACTTCAGTTGTTATCACTTTCATCTCTTTCAAGCATCGTACAGCAGCATTGCGAGACGGTAAACATGTTCCGACGGTAATCGTTTGCTAATCGTCTCCCTTGCATTGCCTCCTCGCACTCACTCCTCACACTCACTCACTCACTCTCGCACCCACACTCACCCACTCTCCCCAACCCCATGGTGCTCTGTCTTCTTCAAAGGCAGATGTAGTACCAGTTGCACCAGGTAGTCACCCCAGTATCATGTATCATCTTTATCGATTCCACTACCCATCGCTCGTTCTCTAAAGATCAAACCTCTAGAGGAAAAAGCCAGGGTAATTGAAAGATGTTTGCAGGAGAGCGATGCTCGGGGAGGGGGGGGCTTTGGTCCGGTCTGGAGCTCCCAGGGGATTTCCAGGGTTACCGGGGTATCTTTGAAATGTCTCAGAAGAGAGAAACAGAGCCAGATTTTGAAAATTACTTTTCTATTGGACTTTCTAGAACTTTGGGGGGAAAAACTGTTTGTTCTCGCCCTTGGATCAATTCGAGTTATCTTCCTGTTTCTGTCTTTTTTTCTTCCTTTTGTTCGTTCCTTTGTTAAATCTTTCCTACTCTTTGACTGATGATTATGATTAGGATATATGATGTCTGTTCATTACTTTTATTTGTTTTGTAGATACACATGTACTCAGCAGCCTATACGAACAAACTCAAGCCCATTGAAGAATAGGTGCTTTGCAATTCCAAAGCACAAAAATAGATTTTCTCTACCCTTCAACCCGTCTCTCTTTTACAAACGTTGAAGATTTTGGGAAGACGTCCCAGGCTGAGAGAAAATATGCTGCAAAGTTTCTGTTTCTGTAACTTTTAAGTGTTGTCAGTAATAGTAGTGCGGTGCCCTCTGTGACTCTCCGGTGTAGCCCCGTGAAGTCACCCTGAGTTGAACAGGGCGGTCTGGGGCTCTCCTGTGATGAGAGGAAATTCTACCAGTAAACGGCCCGTTATTATTACCACCAACGCCTCTGGTCTCATCAAGAACGATCTTCGGCACTAAACTCCATGGTTATCTTCATTATCGTCCTTACTTTCATTGCGTGTCTTTTGTAGAGTTGTCCCTCTTTCTTTGGGTTGTGCATCTTCGATGTACGAAACTTTTTTCGTAAAGAGCGAGAGAAAGAGAGCTCACTCCATATTGTCACTACCATGTGAGTGGTTTTAGCAGTCAAGCAAAAAAACATCACAAGCGTATAATGATCTGTGACCGAATAGGTCAGTTAAGATTGTCTTGTTTGTGTGTAGAAGAGAGAGAGAAAGACGGTCTTTGTGCCAAAGAGTTTGTGTGTGTGTGTGTGTGTGTGTGTGTGTGTGTGTGTGTGTGTGTGTGTGTGTGTGTAAAGAGATGATATAGTGGTGAGCACTAAAAGCCTTCAGTAATTCACGATAATGTTTGCGTCCATGCCACTAAGAATTTTAAGTCTTATCTAACCAGACTCTTAAAAGAAAATGTAGCAGACAGTTGTTTGGGTTTTTTTTCGCCTAACGTAAACGTTGATTCAGCAAGATTTAGGGATTGCTTTCGCAAGTGCCACAAGCTACTTCAAAATAAAATGCTTTTTTAAATCAGTAACTGGCTCTGGCTTTATCAAACACATAAGTGCACACGCGCACACTCTCGTGCACTACTACACTTGCTTGCTCTCTCTCTAATGCATTCGCGCACGCACGCGCACACACGCACACTTGCGTGCGTTCATGCACCAGGACTTCGCAAGGGATAGATTACCGTCACACACAACTCTGTGTGGTCTTACAGAAAAGCCGCTTCCTCCATTTTCCGCACGTGTTCTCCGACACTTAGGTGTCAGGGCCAACACAACCTGCACTAACTACGTTCTAATTACGTGCCATTACTTGCCAAGTGACCCAAGGGGCGCGCCGTGGTTGGTGCTTACAAGTTTATCGTGACAAGACAAAAGCCCCTTCCTGCTGTTTCACACGAGCTGGTACTCGCCTCCAGTCTGCGCATGCGCACACATTCACTGTACTCGTTTCCGGTCTGGGCTTTCCGGCTGGAAAACGAAGGGAGGTAGTGGGGTAGCCCACAGAAACATATATAAATCTATGGGGTAGTTCTAGCTGGGAAAGGAGGAGACCACTAGTACATCCGGTAAGCGTAACGAGCATCAAAATAAGCAGCCTCCCCTACTGCCCTGGACCTGAAGAAAACACTATAGCGCATTATATAAAGACACTCTAGGTCAGGGGTGGACAAAGTAAGGTCCGCGGACGTCTTTAGACTGGCCCGTCTGCCAAAATATGAAGTGCACTTGCTTTCATTTTTATTTTATTCAGCCTAGGTTATTTGAATAAAATGTAATTTATCGAGTACAACAGCGTTAGAAATCGCCAGTCCCTAACATTCTAACAGACAACAAAGGATTACAAATAACACGGTTGACATGTCTGATGTCGTCAGGCATGAGTACGGCGTGGGCTTCCTTGTGCACAGGAAGGTGGCCGCGGCCGTCATCAGCTGTACACCCGTATCCAGCCGGCTGATCTCCATTCGTGTCTCAGCCAAGCCTCATAATGTCACCATTGTCCAAGTATACGCTCCAACTTCCACACATGGAGACGACGAAGTGGAAGAATTCTACCAACAACTGGACAAGATTATGAAGGCAGTTCCAAAAAAGGACATCCTGGTTGTGCTCGGAGACTGGAACGCCAAGGTCGGACCAGACGCCTACCAGCAATGGGCAGGAACGGTGGGGAAATTTGGCCTTGGTGAAACCAACGACAGGGGCATCAGACTCCTAGAGTTCGCACAGAGCCAGAGACTCACCTTAGCCAACACCTTGTATCCCCACAAGAAATCAAGGACGGCCACCTGGCACTCACCAGACGGACTGGTCCATAATCAGATCGACTACATCCTACTGCCGAGACGCTTCAAATCCAGCATCAACAGGGCCAAGACAAGGACGTACCCAGGCGCTGACATAGGCAGCGACCATGACCTTGTTCTAACAAACCTGAAGCTGAGGCTGAAAGCGAAGCGACTCTCAAACACTCCCCGAATTCGCTTTGATTTGGAGAAGCTGCAAGACCCAAAGGTTGCAGAAGTCTTCAAGGCCACGGTTGGCGGAAAATCTGGCGCACTGAACCTGGTGGACTGTGATGTAGACACCCTCTCTGGAAACATCAAAGAGGTGCTACTGTCGACAGCCCAAGAGGTTCTAGGGCGACATAGAAACAAGAAACAGCCATGGGTCACGAACGACATACTAGACCTCTGTGACCAAAGGAGGGCCTTGAAGAGAGAAAAGAAAAGCAAACCAGAAGCAGCAACCAAATACAAAGAAGTGAATTGTGCCATTAAGAAAGGGATGAAGGCAGCTAGAGAGAGCTGGATCGAGAAGCAGTGCCAGGACATAGAGGTTGGAATGGCACGAGGTGACAGCAAAAAGGCCTACCAACTTCTAAAGACCCTCACTAAGACAGACCAGCAAAAGATCTCAGTCATCGAAGACAGCAATGGTCACCTTCTCACAGAAGGCAATGCTGTACTCAACCGATGGACAGAATACTGCAAGGACCTGTACAATTACCAGCTGAAGACCGACGCCAACATTCTCCAAAACAACCAGACTAGAGACAGTGAACCTGCAGACATACCAGTCCTACGGGAAGAGGTCGAAAAAGCTGTACATAGTCTGAAGGGAGGAAAGTCACCAGGCGTTGATAATGTACCAGCTGAGCTGCTCAAGCAGGGTGGGGAAGCAACTACAAAAGCCCTAACTGTTCTGTGCCAAAGAGTCTGGGAGTGCAAGGAATGGCCCAGAGAATGGACGCAGTCACTAATCATTCCCCTCCCAAAGAAAGGAAACAGCAAACAGTGTCAGAACTACAGAACAATAAGCCTTATCAGTCACCCAAGTAAAGTCATGCTGAAGGTCATACAGAACCGCATCAGAACCACCACAGAAGAGCTGCTAGCAGAAGAACAGGCTGGCTTCAGACCACGTAGAAGCACAGTTGAGCAGATCTTCAACTGTCGTCTTCTTATAGAAAAGCATCTGCAGCATCAGCGGGACCTTTACCACAACTTCATTGACTTTAAGAAGGCATTTGACAGAGTCTGGCACGAGGGGCTATGGCATGTGATGCGGAAATTCAACATTGAAGAAGGGCTTGTCCAAGTCGTTGAAGCGTTGTATAACAGCTCAACGAGTACAGTTTTGCTTAACAACCAAATAGGAGCTTACTTTCGTACCACAGTAGGGGTACGTCAAGGATGTCCCCTATCACCCGTGTTGTTTAATATATTCTTGGAGAACATCATGCTTGAAGCTCTTCATGACCACCATACCTCCATTTCAATCGGTGGAAGACCAATCTGCAACATACGCTTTGCAGATGATATAGATCTGTTAGCAGGTACAAACAAGGAACTGCAAGACCTCACCAACAGACTGACAGACAGCTCAAACGCATATGGAATGGAGACAAGCACAGAAAAGAGCAAAGTTATGATCAATGGCAACGGCAAAGCAGAGATCTATATGAACGGGGTACAGCTCGAAGAGGTAAGCAGCTTCAAGTACTTGGGAGCCACTCTCTCCAAGGACGGCAGCTCCACGCAAGATATCCGCATCAGGATCGCAACAGCAACAGCAGCAATGGCTAGGCTAGATAGGATCTGGCATAGCCACAAGATACGGTTCACTACCAAGTACAGGCTATACAAATCCCTGGTAGTGCCGATCCTGCTCTACGGTTGCGACACGTGGACTCTACTCGCCGAAACAGAAAGGAGAATCCAGGCATTCCAGCACAAGTGTCTGAGGAGGCTGCTCCGGATCTCATACAAGGAACACAAAACCAACGACTTTGTAAGAAACAAGATTGCCACACTGGTAGGACACCAGGAACCTCTACTATCAACAGTCAAGCGACGTAAGCTGGTCTTCTTTGGCCATGTAACCCGGCACGACACCTTGTCGAAGACTATCCTTCAAGGCACCTTGGAGGGTAGCCGACGCCGCGGTGGTCAGAGAAAGAACTGGCTTACGAACGTCAAAGACTGGACTGGTCGTCCTGTACAGGACTTGCTGACTATTGCCCAAAACAGGCAAGAGTGGCGGGCCCTATCAGCTGCCGCGTCTATCCATGTGCTCCCCCCAACGCCAGGTGCCAGGCAAGGGACGACTGACTGACTGAGCATCGGGGGGGGGATGCCTTTCAAAGGAAAGCTGGTTTTAAAGTTTTATTGTGAGCGAATTGAAACAGCTTCACTTTACACAATAAATTCGGTGAGTGAACGCCATTATTTACTCATTTGCTGTCCATTCCATTATCACTAGGTTTGTTGTGTTAGTCACCTGGCCTGGGGTTTGAGTATTCTACCGGCCCCCACCCCCCCGCATAGCTTAGACTTTTGAGACAGGGCCACAGAAAAAACTTTGCCCACCCTTGCTCTAGGTGCCTGGCTGACTGAAGTAACACGCACACTATCACCGTTGTCATCGTTATCATTGCCGTAATAATCAGCATCGTCGTCGTCGTCATTGCTGGTGTCGTCGTCATCATCATCGTCGTCGTCCCCATCATCACCGTCGCCGCCACCATCATGATTGTCGCTGTCTCTCTCCTTATCATCATCGACGTCGTTTGTTTTCGACTTCGTCATCACTGTCGTGGTCATCTAACTACATTCAAAACAAATATCACTCTTCCTCCTTCAAACCCCCTCCGCCTTCCAATGCTGATGCCAATAATTTTCTGAAGATTTCGTGTCGACAGCAGGGTCAGAATGATCTAGAAATGTTAGTAGCCATACATGTAGCTGAGGACACAGCACTTCTCTCACCTGGCATCTAGACGCAAGAACCCACAGAGTGTTTTCAGCTCTGTAGTAGAGGTAACCTACAATGTGTTTTCGGTTCTGTGGCAGAGTAAACCATCCTCTTAGCAGTTTCTGCCCTTGCATTTCTTCCCGAAATGTTGCCACCCTTACATTGGATCAGCTTTCTCTCTCTCTCCTCCCAACACACGCTAATCAACGCTTTGTCATCTCTGGCGGCGTTGATTTCTTTTGTGTGGGTCTCACTGTTTGTAAATCCCTGGCTCCATTTTTGCTTTTGTTGTGCGTCTTCGCGTCCTTCATTAAAGTCAGGCTCAAAAGCTTTTTTCTTCCGCCACTTTCTCTTACAAATGTTGTGATAGGGTAATGTTGTGATAGGATAATGGTGTGAATAATTCGATGGTATGGACGGTATGACGGTGTGGATGCTTCTCCACTCTGCTTTTTGTAGTCTTCTAGCGGTCTTCTCCGTTTTTCGCTGATCTCTTCACTTCTTGATGTCCTTCTTTTCCATTGTTTTATGCATAGCCTCCTCAGTGGGAGACATGCGTATTACTGTTGTCACATTATTATTATTTAATAATATTAAAGTTGATTTATATAGTGGTTTATCTCACCATTACAGGCAGGCTCAAAGCGCTTTATTTAAAAAAAAAACACACACACACAGAGCTGGTCTCAAAAGGAATAGTTTCTTGTGAGCCCCGTTACTATAGCTGTAGTGCTGAAAAAAGAGGATGAATTCCATGAACATATATGCTATTTACCTATACTGGTGGTGGTGGTGGCGGCATTGGGTTTGTTCCTTCTTCGCCATCACACAATACAGCTGCTGAATTTGGACACCTTTTATTTCTTTCTTTCCTCCCTTCTCTTTAACTTCAAGCAACTGGTCAATAGTTGATTGTGGAGAAGTGCGAATAAAAGACCAGTGTGCATAGAATTTTAGATAATTTAGCAATTAGCTGTTTGGATTTCGCAGCTTAATGCCTCGTTTTAGAGTGTTTATTGCAGCACACTGCTGCCATCAAGTCTATCAAACGAGTAGGTTGCGCGGAAGAGATGCGCCCTTGTGTGGTAAGGAAAGCTTGCAATAAAATGATCGCCATGCCAAACAAAGGATTTTTTTTACTTCTCCTGAAAAAATAACGTTTAGAGCTACGCAGCTTCCGGTTTCTATGTGCAAGTTTTTTTGTGCAAACTAAGAGCCTATTCAGAAGCATGCAAATGATGGCGGGCTGGAACACACAACAGTCTATTATCCCAGAAAGGAGGAGGGGCAGTTTGGAACACGAAATGAAGGAAACAATGGATGAAATGGATAAATATATAGAAACATGAATGAGAAGTAATGGGTCGAAGCACAAATACTTTCCTTTTGACATGGACGTGCAGAAAAAGGAATTTATTCATGAAAGCCATTCATGTGGTCTTGCCGTCTTTACACTGGCGTCTCGATTAGAGAAGCAGCAACACAGCGAAAATGCAAAAAATGTAGATAATAATGACAAAAATGATAAAAAAAACATTGCCAATTCTTTTATTATCACACTTGACAGCACTGAGGTGTCTTTTATTGCTGCACGGCAGTATGGAATTGCTTTTTTACCGCCCGGCTGTTCTTTGAACTCTCACGAAACGTAGATAAAAGTACTTTTAGTCGCATGCGATGGAGACTGTGAGATGTACCCCGGGTGGGGCGACATTTGCCTTGTATTCAAGCTGGCTTCGTTAAAATGCGACTGGTCACGTTTCATCTTGCGTTGATACGATGAAGACTCGTTATTAATAATCCAGCGTTAGGTCTTCTTGTGAACATACAGGAAACGTTGCAAAGCGGGAGGAACTGGGGGGACCGTTAGGCAGGGAGTACAGAAAAACAGCGATTTGAAATAAAGTATGTTTTCATTGGTCATCAGAGAATGAGTATTGAGAATGCAAAGAAACACTCTCTCTCTCTCTCTCTCTCACACACACACACACACACACACACACACACACACACACACACACACACACATGAATGCGTTACTCGTATGGATATGTGAAGGACGCTCACACGTCTTGTGGAAGACATGATGTCATCTGGACCTGAAAGTCCCATGTTTCCAAGACCATTGAAGTGCCGTTTATAAGGCCAAGAGCTGATTACCGACGGCATCGAATAAAGACAGCAGAAGGCTCTTCTCAAAATTAGGCTGCACCCGGGGGGGGGGGAGCTGAGAAAACAGCGGCAGCCAGATCATCCCTGAGCAAGAAAAGCTGTGTGATAAAATGTCAACTTCTGAGCGATTGACACCGAAATCCTTTCTCCCGCTGATGTGATATTTGCTCCCGGAGCGAGCACAACACGTGAGAATAAGAGTAACAATGTTAAAATCGGGGAAAAGGAAACAGTTCGTAATACGAGAACCGCGACTATGAGCGTGAGTAGCGGTGTAGAAAGTCACGTGCAGTTGTGAAGGCAAACAAAGGGAACGAGTGAACTAACCGACTAACGAAAGAACGAGATATGCAGTGTTCCCCAGTAGCGCAGGGGTATCGTGGCTGTCACTGAAAGGGGTAAGAATTGTGTGTCGCTGGAGGGCGGGGGAATCTTGGGGTTCGGATCTCCTCTCCATTACACGTTATTTCTCTCTGGATGGGTTAGGGCTAGGTTCACAATATTTTTAACTACAACAAAATCACTTACATAACCGATTTCGCAGTTTGGCAGTCCACTCAACGCATTCTAAACACAGCAAAATGAATAAATTAAATTGCTGACTAGGCAAAACGGCCCTCTTATCATGGGATATGTGACGTAAGTTTGACAATTTTGTAATGAGGGTGAAGCTCGTTAAAAATATATACCATACCTTCATTGTTTGACCATAGAAGACCCTTTTTTAATCTTGGGTGAGGAACCTTTTTTCCTCCCGTCATGTACTCGTACGTGTCCTGTCTGTCCTGTAATGGACGTTCCTTCCTTGTCCTACAATATTTACGTTATTGTTATGAGTCAATATAAATTTACGTTGCTACAAAATACTGCTCCTATATTTACTAAATTTATAGTCTCGCCTTCGGTTGCCTAGGCAAGGGCCAGACCAGATGATTTCGTGGACCTTATTCGGTCCGCGGACCGGACGTTCCCCCCCCCCAACACCTGCTTTAAGTAAAGAAGAAAGTGATTACAGGTAAATGCCAAAGTGATGACTGTGTGACTTTTCATTATCGGCGCGGAATGCCAAAGTGTGACATACAGATCTGTCTATACTCTGAAGGGAGGCAATTGCCACGTACCTGCCATCAGCGTGTGGCGGGAGGTCGCTCCATCTATGTCCCGTGACGTGCGATAACCCGATGATAGGGGAGGCAACTTGGAGACGCGCGTGCGAAACGGGGTGTGGTAGGGGTGGTAATCCCACCCAGATCGCTTCTGCCTGCAGTCGGCCACGTAGGAGCGCATCCAGGCCGCAAGAGAATTTTTTTTTGTTTTTGAGTGAGATTGATATGCATCGGGTCTTTTTTTTTTTTGGGGGGGGGGGGTGTAAAGAAAGAAAAAATGGAGTGGAAGTGTCGTAGTCCCCGACAGTCGCACGAGTGAAGGGCGGTTTGTTTTGTCTACGCATGGGTGGTGTTATTGCTTGATAAATGCCCGTTGTTTGTCGAACGCTTTCTTAGAACATTAGTTTCGAGCTAAGTGTTCACGAGGGAATAAGGTGTACGTTTTCCTTTTGTTGGGTGAGGGAGGGGGTGGAGAAGGATATAAAAGATTAAGTGTTTGAAGGAAGAGTTTTGAGTATAGGACTTTCGTGGTTTTTGTGTGTGTGTGTGTGTGTTTTTTTTTTTTAAGTCTAATTGTTTTGCTAACGAAACAAAATTACAGGAAAATATGCGGAATAATTAACCATTGTCTCCTTAATCAAAGAAGGCTATAAAGTAGTTCCACCCTTCCTAATCCCCTTCAAAAAATAAAATAAAGGGAAGATTGTTTGGAGTGAGAACGTGAAAAAGAAGGCAAAGAACAAGTGTCTTACTCGGTCGCTGATAAAGGAATAACACAGACTAACATTTTCAATTGTGTTAATAAAGTTTTTGGGGAATTTTCGTTCAGAACAGTACCAGTAAATACAAACAAACCCAAACACAAGCTTCCTATAGTTTGCAGCCCCTGCAGTGATATCTCACTCATCATGATTCCGGTTCCACCCCTTTTATTTACTTAACCATCAGCATTTGCAGGGTAGCATCAAAGGATTTTATATTTCAAGCTTTCAAAGAAACCCTGAAATTACTGATGGTTACGTGCAAAAAAAGGGCAGGACCCTGGGTTCAAATTTCAAGCCTTGCTTCATGAAGGCTACTTCATGCTGAGCTGAATAAAACATGAAATGGAGCTACGGCGTTCATCTTGATTAAAAACAAAATCAAAACAAAACCCAACAAATCCTGTGGGGGGGGGGGTGTTGGTTGGGGGAGTTCTCGTGAGATCTCGTTCAGCACGTTTCCATTTGAAAGCAGTGCTGCGATCTGCAACCTCACAGGAGGTGTGGGACCAGGGGTTTGGGGGGTCGAGGAATTGTGGTAAGTGTTCAGAACAAAATGTCGTGTCTCGAGAGAAAGAGAATGGCTGTCGCAACGATATACGAAAGGCAAGGAGCAATCTTTCTGCACCGGTCTAATCTAAACCAGAGGCCAACATCCGTACACGTTGGTGTCTATGAACCATTACAAGACAACCCGGGTCTGTGATGCCTTGCTCTGACCTCGTCAGTGTGAACAGACAGTAAACGATGCCTGGAACGGCAAGAGAGGTGGGGTTATGGGGGGGGGAGGTCGTTGGTGTGGTGGAAGAAGGGTGAAGAGGGGTAGAGAGGGAAGGGAGTTGGGCAGATGGAGCGTTGCGTTCGGGGGAAAAAGACCCGCTTCTAGTCGATCTAAATCTAATCCACTCACAAGACGCCGGGCGCTCTTTTTGAAACGAGAAACAATCAGGCATTCTGGCTCTTCATTTAAATTTGATAAACTTGCCGCCGATACCTCACTACCCCCCCCCCCAATCTCTCTCTATATCAGTGTGTCCGTCTATCTGTGGATGTGCGTACGTTTGTGTGAACAAGTGTGTTGTGTGTGTGTGTGTGTGTGTGTGTGTGTGAAAGAGAGAGGTTAAAATATAATGTGTGTGTCTGTGTGTGTGTGTGTGTGTGAGAGAGAGAGAGAGAGAGAATGGATAAGGAGTGCATTTGTTTGTTTCTGACAGAGTGAATGAGAAAGTGCATTTGTTTGTAAGAGTGGATGAGGAGTGCTTGTGTTTGTGCCTGACAGAGTGGACAACAAGGTCATAATTATGTTTGTGGGTGGGTGAGTGTGTGCATACGCCCGCGCGCGCGCGCGCGCGTGTGTGTGTGACTTAGAAAGCGTGATTGCGTGCTCTTTGTTCAAAGAATGGGGGATATGGCGCTCAGCCTTTCCACCTGCTGTGCGCTTTTCTCCCGCGTGTCTTCGAACGTCCGCTGGTTAAACATCCGTAACGTTCTGCAGACTGTACTGGTGGTGTCAGTTCAACATTCATGATAAAGGAGGCGTGTGTGTGTGTGTGTGAGGGGGGGGGGCCGGAAGGTGAGGAATTAGGAGTGGGTGTGATAGCTTAATTGTTTCTGGCTTGTGACACAGGTGTAGGTGGGTGAGCGGACACAAGATGATGGGGAGGGGGAATGCGTGTGTGTGTGGGAGGGGGGAGGGTCGGCAGCAACAGATTTCTGGCCAACGACCCGTCGGATCGAAGTCAGCAGCGCGAGCAAGTGCGGCATCCTCCCTCGGCGCTACTGAGCATGCTTGCGTGCACGTCGCGGTACGAAACCCCCGGTTTTGCATTGCTTGCCCCATGCTCTCACAGTTATCGTTCCTGAACCGTGACACCCCTCTCGCCACCTGCCCCTCCCCCATTTTTTTTTTCTTTTTACTTTTGACTTTCCCCTTCTCCGTGCTTTTCATATTCACCGTAACACAATTTGCCAACCTCCCCTTCCCTAACAGTTCTTTAAAAAAAACTTTTCCCCTCTCGCTCTCTTTCTTTCATGACTTCACGCACAAAAAACCCCGTTTCTTTCCTCACCCCTCTCATTCCTTACCCCAGCTCGCACGGTCGGCCCGCCTCAAGAGTAATTTGCCGTGCTGTCGCGCACACACGCACACACGCAGAGCGAGCAGTGCAGAGCGGTGGTGTAAGGTAGGCGTCGGATCCGATCCTGAACACATGCAGCAGTCGGAAGCAAGCATCCTGAGTTAGTGAGAAAGAAAGAGAGAGCGGGGGAGTGTAGCATGCAGGGTAACGGCCAATTTAGTCTCCGCCGAGAATTCAAGGGCCACCTCTCTCTTCCGGCGCAGCACAACCTCTGAATAAGACGTCGACAATCGAAGCGCTGGCCTGCAGCATTGTGCATCGTGTCCGCTGCTCTCCCTCTCGTCCCCTGGAGGGTCTCTAAAGACATCATCACTCTATCCCCTCACCTTTTCCTCCTTGGTCTTAACCTGACGAGTGCTTGCGGCCGGCCGTCAACTTTATCTACGCGAGGGGTCTCCATATGTGGTGACTATATTTTCTTCTTTATTGTCCAGTACTTTGGCGTGTATGTTTACGTATTATATTTATATGTATCATCAGAACACTTGTTGATAGTGTTGAATGAGATCAAAGTCTTGGAGTCTCCAATGTTCTTAAACTCGCTTCTTGTGTAGACAAACTGTTTCTTGTGTGATTGTAAAGATGAAAAGTTGACAACCACTTTTTTTTTCTTCTAATACATTCATGCAGTAAAACAGACAGACAAACCCATTCAGTGAAGACTATTGCAAAACTTGGACTTTATTCTTAAACAAGGCAAGTCTTTCAAGGTTCACTGCATTGGTGTTACTTTTTCTAGAGATTTGTGCTGGTTTGTCCATGTATGTATATACAATTTATTTGAATTTATTATTGACAATAATGTATTTTATGACTTTGCATTGCGGAAAATTTATTAACGAAGCACAATGACTGCATATTAATGTGTTGTCCTTTTGAGAAACAATCTTCTTCAAAATCAGGGTTATTGGGGGTTATCCAGGGGCATAGCCATTGTCACCGGCACAGCAGTTATAGCAGTATTTAGGCAGGAAATTACCTGCTCGTGGTTTTCTGATGACAAAACCTTTTTTTTTTTTTTTTACGTCGATTGGTAATCACGGATAGTCTCGACCACAGACTACAGAGGGTTGTAGAGAAGTCTGTGGGCTAGACAGTTGTCTCGACCTTGACACACTTTTCTCCACCCCTTCCTTCCATCCAGACTGCCTTCGTCGGATTTTTTTTTTTTTTTTTTTTTTACCGTGTTCACCTCTTACATTTCGTTTAACCTTTCCCTTAACCCCTTCACCTATTTCTATGAGCTAAGTGTACGGCTCCTCAAAATATCATGCCGTTGATTTGAACGCTTGTTTCTGTAATTTTGCATTGTTTGTAAGCTATTCTTATAAATAACTTTCAGTTTATTTCATGGTGCTCAAACGTAATTATATATTGCAAGTGTGTGAATTTAGCGGGGTTTCGAACCTAAGTTTACTGTGTCCTCCCGGTGGTCGGAACTGTTGTGCCTGTAGCACAAGGAAACGAGTCGAAAGATCGTTACATTACCTTGAGAGATGTCTGAAATTACTGAGTTCTGCAATAGTTTTTGCTTAGGGTGACTTCTGTAAGAATATCATGTCAGGTAAGTTCAGAAGTCACACGAAGAGAGTTCTCTAAGAATCTTGGTCTGAAGTCTGTAAGAGAAGCCTTTAAGAGCGCATTGTCTGAAACGAGTTTTGTGGAGCACATTTTCTGACCAGCCTGAACCACACCATTGCTTGGTCATGTCTTCTGTGACGAACACAGATGAAAGAGCAGATAACACATTGAAGGACGGCCGAGCTGAAGCTATCGATATTTATGAATACCTTGGCCAGTGCAACAAATTCTGGTTTCCGATGCAGATCACCAAGACATGTGGTCATAGAAGAAGCTGAAGATTTGCTCCTGGTTGCACGAAACATTACTGAAATATGGATGCGGTGCCTAGAATAATAAGGTCCGCTGGCTTCGGCTTAATGAAGCGGAGTGCGGTTTAAAAAAAGCTGCGCTGCATCTAAAGAAAGGGGAAAAGATATGACCAGGCTCCAGAACGGTGTTGTAACACCATGACCAGTTAAAGGCTTACAAGACTTTGGGTTTGAATTTGTTTTCGAATGCCTCTGCTTATCTTTGTGCAAGACTGTCTCTAACAATGTGATTACTTGTCTTTCTGTTCTCGAGATACACGTTCATAAAAATCATCAATTTACACAGAAAGAAGGCGATCTCATGACGCCACTAGTTAACATGGAATTCAGATCGTCTGTAACCTTTGACGACGTAAATGTGTCCATGTACATCCGTGACGTCACTTCCACGACGAGATTAGAACGGCTCATTTCCTCACTTTTAGGGGAGCCATTGTCTTTGCACCCAGCTCCCTTCCACTGCAGCCATTTAAAAAGCAGCATTATGCTGCCATCAGGTAGAAGAATCTGCAAAGAACGATCTGTTGTAGCGGAGGGGGTGTGTTTCGTAAGAGGTGTCTGTCTGAGGTGCGCTCTGCTAAAGTGATCTGTCTAGGCGCGTATCGGGAATCAAGTTCTGTGGTAGGCGTTGCACAAAGATGGTTTGATTGTTCCGAATCCAGTTCGACAAGAGCGCTCTGTCTAAAAGCTGAGCGATTCGCGAGCCGAGTGAAGTTCTGTGAAATTCTGTCCGACAGACATGAGGTGTGCTTTTTTTCTTCTTCTTCTTCTTCTTCAATAGACTCAGCCTCGCAGGAAGCCCTTGGCGATGCCTCGTTGACTGACGGCAGCCGGACCGTCTCCAAGCCGGCGTCTCAATCACGATAAGGGCCGGCGCACACGGGTGCGACAGACGTCTACATTACGATAAAAGCCGGCGCACACGGACGCGACAGGCTGTCGCTGATGACGTTCACGGGCGCGGCGAGCTGACTCAGTTGATAAAACAAAGGTTGTTTTTCTAACTAAGGTGTGGCGGAAAATACCCTGCCTCCTTCGCATATTAATCTTCAGTTTTCCAAAGACTTGTATGCTTAGTCTGTATGTTTGCTGGCTGGTTGGCTAGGTTATTTTGCCAATCTATTTTAATCTCTCTGTGTTCTTTCTGAATCTCGTTATCATTACGAGGCTCGCTAATCATTCCGTCATTGTCTCTCCCGGCATCATCAGGGGTTTCTCTTCTTATTATTGTTCTGTCTTCCTTCCTGTCTGTCACTCTTTCTGCACACACACACACACACACACACACACACACACACACACACACACACACACACAGAGGTACGGGTACGAGTCTGTTCTTAAACCTACATCTGGAGGCACGGCGGTCGAGTTTATTTACAAGCGGTCTAGAAACGCACAACATTAGCGTGAGTCCAAATACACAAAGTTCCGTTAGGTATACTGTGAAATGAACAGTTTTTTTATTGATTGTTGAGCGCTTACCACTCAGTTAGCATTTAATGTCACGTCGTGCTCGTGGTCCCTCGGTTGTCACTTTTCTTTGTATTCGGTCCGGTAGCGTTATATTATGGCATGTCATCAATACACTGAAGATCGATTTCCTGGGTTCAAATCTCGTCTCGGGCAGGCTGTTCTTTCTCTTTGTCATCGTCACCCTCATTATCATAACAAATCATAAGAATTTAGGAATAATTTCGAATACTTCCCCAGAGAATTACATAGAGTACTTTTTCTGATTTCTCCGAAATTAACGTGTATTTTTGTTCCGATAAAGGCTGCAAGAAAATGTTACGTAATAAGACCTCCCAAGGCCATGTTAAACAGAACAACATCGCTGGCCTAGTTCCTGGTCAAGCTCATGATCAAAATGTAACCGTTACAATAAATATTCCTGTAAACATTACTATAAACGTACAACGAAATCAGCCGAAACGCCCTTTCGTTGTAGAAATTCAATCAGCTAAGACGGCTTTTTCATTTACCGGAGAGGCGGGGGTGTGTCAACAGGCGGACATCAATCTTGAATCAATGATGTTTAGTAAGTGCAGTTGCAGGGACCTGTAACCAAAGTCTGAGGGTCTGACTCCTTCTAGGAGGAAAAGTTAGCCAACAGTCGTCTGCGATTTTGGAGACGTGACGGGAGAGAGAAAAGTAAAAGGAAAGGAGAGAGCAGAGGGAGTGAGCAAGAGGAGGTAAAACAGAAAAAGAGAAAAGGGGGAAGAGAGCAAAGGTTAAAGAGAAAAAAGAGAGAAGGGGAAGAGAGAAAATAAACAGAAAAAGAAAGAACGAGGAAGGGAGAGACAGGAAGGACGAAAAAGAGAGAGCGAGAAACGAAGGGATGGGGAGGAGATGGGAGAGAGTATGTTTGTTTGGGGAGGTTGGGGAGAGGGGCAAGAGTAGGTAGGGCGTGCTCGTGTAGGTTTATAACTAAAGGATGTACCATAGGGGCAAAGTTTCACATGTTATCACAGTCTTCATATATATATATATATATCTCCAGTGTATCCACAGACATTTTCACAGTATCCACGCACATTGCCACAGTCTACATATATATTGCTACGGTCTACACATACATTTGCATTCTCCACAGCCTGTACATCGATTTTCACAATGTCTTCATCTATTTCCATGATCTGATATGTATATATATAGTCTCCACATATATTTCCACAGTTTTCACATATATTGTCAGTCTCCGCTTATAAGAATGTTATTTCCACAGTCTTCACATATATTTCTCCATTCTCTCCATCCATCTCTCCCTCCTCCGACTTGATGGTTTGCAGTTTGGGAAGTAAAGGGAGGTGGTCAGTGTTGGCAGGTGCTGTTTGTAACCATACCTTGTTGCATGCTAACGGTCAAGAGCACAAGAAAGAAAAGAAATTAAAGAGAGAGAGTCTGAATTTTGAACTTCATCTGGCAGACAAAAGTGCTTTCAAATGGGGGCAGTACGCAATAGGAACAACCTATTACTGCAGATAAAATGAAAACTTGACAGTTAATTTAGATAAAACAAGAGTGGATTACAAGCAACTATTCAAATCACTACACTATCCATACTATTGCTACACCATCGAGAGACTGTGTGCGACTTGTGTCGGCGGACTATGAAACTTGCAAGCAGCGCGTTAAGAGCAGAAGGAAGGATGGAGAGAGAAACTGCTTGCTACAGCGTGAAGCCCTTCTCTTGTCGGCTTTCTTTCCGCAGCAGCCCTCCGTCTGCCGAGTTCTCTCTCACGCGCATAACACGCGCGGCACACCTCGCCATCCTGTAGCCCACAGAGTGTCGACAGAAAAACTGTCGGCGTGCGTCGGGTCCAGCACACCCCACCCCTCTTAGTTAAAAAAAAACCAAACTAGTGAAAACCTGGTAAAAAAAGCTCTTGTTCTGATTGAGCTAACCCCCACTTTATCCACACGATGCGCATTTCAATACGGAAGGACTTTGTCGAGTGAAAGAAGAAAAAAAAAAACAGCCGCGCATGCGAGGAGCGAGCAGTGGAGTTGGCGAGAGAGTTCGGGACCTGTGTCCGAGGTTCAGTTCCATGCTTTTTTAATGGCGGAGGGCCTGCCTGTAAGGATTAGGTGAGGCTGAACTCCTCTAACGCACAGAATCACGTGTTCAGTTCAGGGTTAGGTAAGTTCAGTTAATTTACCTTTCTAATTTTTTTTTGTTCGTAAATTTGATACAAGGTTACAGCTATTGAAAAGCCATTTTTTTAAAAATTGATGGGACCTTGATTTTATTTTTTGTAATGCAGAAATGGTTTATGTAGGTATACAAGCATTTGTGGTTATGATACCCTAGTGGTAACAGAGATCACAAGTCGTATTGTGGCTGTACTGAAACATTAAAGGTGAAACGGTGTTTGTTCACGGAAAGGTCACATATATTTGTTGTCAGCGTGGTCACGCGTGACTTTGCAATAACGGTGCCGCAACGCTAAAATCATTGATACCAATACTGTAAGGGTCTTGGGTTCGAATCCTGATCCGGCACACGTTAATTCCTCGCTGGGTGTGACGCCTGTCTGCAGCAACGGACTTAGCCTCAGGTGCCGACTCGGGTGTAAAACACCAACAAAAACCACATTCTAGTTTCTGTGTTTAGTAACACAGATTATCTCGCACATGACGACAAAAAAAAATCCAAAACAAAAGTGGGGGTGGAACACTCCTTCATCACGGTTTTTGCCAAACTGTTCTGTGCAAAATGCATTTGCCACACTCCCTCAGAAAAAACCGAACTTATTCCTAGGATACTGATCTGCTGCGATACCCATATCTATACTAGCTCATCTTTGGGTTTTCGTTTGTCGAACGGGATGGAGGTGGAGGAAGGGTTGGAGTTTCCTGCCCTCCCACGTTAATTAGTCGTAAAGGTCAGCGGTGCGCGCCGGTGTGACGACTGCGCCGAAGAGTGATGCTGTCGCGCGACGTGGTCTGTAAATACAATCGTTCGCACCTTGATGTACTGTGTAGTTATGTTGAGCAGCACACTAAAGTTTCTCTGTACGCATACAATCAAATAATCATCTCTTTTTTTTTCTTGGTTAAATGGTTCTAGATGATGCCGTTGGAGACATTTGAATCCACTGTCACAAATAAATCTAATATTAATCACAGTGTTTATTTTTTTTTAAATTAAAGGCATATTTCGTTCTTTGTCGGGTTTATAAACCTCAAGATGCAAACATGATGTGAAAGTTTTTTAAAAGTTTTTTTTGTGTTTTTCCTGTTTCTCCATTATCACAGCGTAATTTGCGTTTGTCTTAATCAAGGACGGTCTAGAAATATTTAGGTAACAATTCCTTTTTCCAGTAACGAGCGGCCTTCACAAACCAGCAGGAAGACGAGAAACAGGTGCTACCTGTCCTTGAACTACCTATCCCTAAAATGTTTCCGTCCTCCTCCGAGAATTCATCAGCTTCCTGAACGAATCCCTCTAGTTTTTCGGTCTTTCAGTTTGACAAGTGGCACCCTCGGTTGTTTTTTTTTCAGTTTGGTGGTACGTGGTTCACACTCGTTTTTCCATTTATTAGATACCTCCCTCTGTTTTATCAGTTTACTAAATTGTTTCCCCTCCCCCGGGCTGTCATATCGTCAATTTGCGATATCGTCTTTGCACGTGTTTGCGTGCGTTCTACAGATGTGCTTTAATACCAGTTTATTGGGACTGGAAGAAAAAATACGATGGTGGCCGCTTGACTACAAAGAAGGACGCCATCGGTACTGCACAACAACAGTCTTTTCCACGACATCTGTTTGGTCTGCTGGTGGCTAACCTCAAAAAGAAATGTGATCCTCCGTAGTCATTCAGCCTGTAAATCATGAATATTATCGTCTCAGCATTATGACACCACACTATTATCGGGGATAAAGTCGATAAGACAGCCTTCAGTGGCCAGTTGCACAACACATTTTTAATTTTAAACACTTTTAGGCCTTAACTTTATTTTGATAATTAGTTTAAAGTACACACCACAATTTGAGAATGTTTAAAACTAAAACTGCTTTAACTAAGATAAAGTTGTTTAAGTCTGACTTTCCGTCCTTCAAGTACAATTTTTTGTATGTTTTTCTGCAATGCATCAAAATGGCTGAGAAAAGATTTTGCTTCTTTAGAGCAGTTTTAAGGTTTAGAAACGTGTTGTGCAACTGGCCCCAGATCTTTTTTTCTACCTGCCTGGAGTTAGACATAAAAGTTTCCGCGACCTTCAGTTTACGGACTCTGTAATATACCGACAAGTTAAGAAGTCTGCGCCCACGTAGCTCAGTTCACAGGAGCAGTTTGTCTGTGGGAACGTTCAAGCACGCGAGCACACACACTCACGCGCGTGACATTCTTAAGTACCTATTTTAGCAATGTTTACCAATATGACGGGTTGGTACGCTCACCTCAGTGACAGAAATAATTTCGACATTAATAAAATACAACCTAAACAAAAAAAAAAATTCTGGCGAAAAATCATCGGTAAGTTTGGTACTGACATTTACTGGTGCCAGCCCATGCTGTTTTACAACGTGCGTGTTGGCAGCAGTCTCAGATTGTTGTCTCGTCCTTAGAAATGAAACTTTCCTTAAAAACATCCTTAGAAACATTAGAGATGACTGTCCATGAAGACGCTGTAAAAGTCAGCGGGTGTCATGTGATTAAAATATCTTTTGTTCTTTCTATCGCTAGCTGACACCTGGCCGACCTGTGTAGTGTTGTGGCTGAAGAGTCTGTGGAATTCAGTGGATCGTCATTCGGTTTTACCTGGAGGGAGAGTGAAAATCAAGTCTTCTAAGAAGTAAGTCCATTGCAGTCTATCTATCCATCCAGTGGCGTAGGAACCGGGGGGACAAGGGGGCAGCCCCCCATAAAAGATGCTGGGAAGGCAAGAATGTGAACGTCATTCATTGTCAGCATGGAGCTGCCCCCCCCCCCCAAAGCCGAGCATCTTCCTACGCCACTGCCATCTATCTTTCTATCTGATGATTGTATGAAGACTATTAAGTTGATGTATATTTTTGTTAATACCGTGTGTATACATGCATGAGTTTTATGATCATGCTAATTATATTAATATATATTTTGCAATATCATGTACACTCCATGGAATTGAGCCTGAAACCTGCATCATTAAAGAATATATTTTTCTATATATCTAACACCGTGACTTATAATACTTATATCGATATTTCGTCATCCGTTTGGTCGCCTCTCTTCTCATCCATTATTTGGTGAGGAGATAACGGGTTAGGTCTGTAAACATTGTGTGTGTGTGTGTGTGTGTGTGTGTGTGTGTGTCTGTTTGTGTGTGTGTTTTCACGAAAGAGAGACAGAGGAGATGGTGATGGTCAGAATGTGCATACTAAGTAAATGGAGGTTAGGTTTATTATGTTTCTTTGGAAAGTTGCGGTTATACACTCATTATCCTTATGCTAGACTCATTATCTATGAAGCGTGCCAACAAAGAGCTTTTTTTACGATCACGCACCTCTCCAACACACACACACACACACACACACACACACACACACACACACACACACACAATCGTTGCAATTCTTTGACACGATCTTTAATCTCTGTTGCCGTTAACCCTTACTCTTATGTGACATCCTCCCATGACGCCATATTTGACCACACCAGTGAGCCCAGCGTTCTGTCAAGTCTTTCTATCCTCCCTTCGCGAAGTCCCACCTGTGGCCCACGTGGGGCCCAGTTCCCAGAATCGAAACTAGGTGTAGCAGTGCTGTCCCACCCCAGCCTTATTTCATTGACGACTTTACCTTCAGCAGCCTCTGTCACGTGACGTTGATGTCCCCACTCCCTACCATCACCCCCAACAAGCCCTCTCGTCACTAGCGAATCCCGACAGGGGTTTTTTTTCGAAATTTTCTGCATTCTTTGAGACTAAACGCAGTATTGCGCATTAAAATGCATGTCTTCTGGATCGTTAAAAAAATACCTTAATAGTCTTAATTTTTCTGTCCCAACAAAGTCCCGAGGAAAGTGATGTGAATGCTCTTGACCTTACAGCTGAGCAGAAACCTGCGAAACGAGGTCAAGGCATTTGAGGGAAGGACGGGGTGAGTCGGAGGGGAGGGGTGGAAGATGAAAGGATGAAGGGATGAGCGGGAGGGGGGAGCAATTTTACGACATTTTACTGCGACATTCATTAGATCCACGTCTCGCTCATGCAATTATTTTTTAAATCTCCAACTGTGTCTGCCAGACCAGCCTGCGGAAAGGATTCTCTTGGTAAATAACCTTCGTCATCTGTGACTGGTTAGCTTCACATTTTTGAGAAAGTTTTAAAGATAAGCGATTTCCTGTCTCTTTTTTTCACAAGTAATGACGGTGTTCTTTAACCTGCATTTTAAACATTAAGGAGGGAAAAAACTAATGAATCATGTCCCTTTAGTGGCCTCCCCTGAAATAGTTTTCATGGTTGAAGATCACCGTTAGACTACCCCCGTGTGAAAAGCAGCCCGCATTGTAGGAAAATGGCACCTTAAATTGTTTGTAGACATTTCTGTGTAAGAGGTAGCTCACCGATTATCTTTATTATTTCATATTCATACTACAATGCTCTCTCTGAGAAAGAACAACTCTTCCTCACACTAGACATTTCTACGTTCAATAACAATTATACCTAAAATAACCGTATTGATGATGATGATGATGATGATGATGATGATGATGATGATGATGATGGGATTTCTATAGTGCATTTCCACCACACGGGTGCAAGCTCAGTACGCTTTACAAAAGACAAGGAACAGTAGATATTAATGCCGTCCGACAGAGACGAACATCACGATCAAGCAAACATACATACACACAGGCACGCGCAAACACATACTCACACACACACACACACACATGCACAGTAAACATTTCCAGGAACATGAAGGAACGCAGAAATACAGTAAAATGGAGGAAGGAACAGTGAGAGTAGACCGATTACAGTAGGTATTTCCGAAAGAGGTTTTAAGTCCAGGGGCCAGTTGCACAACATATTTCTAATTTTAAACACTTTTAGGCCTTAACACTATTTAGATAAATATTTTAAAGTACACACAATAATTTGAGAATTTTTAAAACTAAAACTGCTTTATGTAAGATAAAGTTGTTTAAGTCTGACTTTCCGTCCTGTCGGTACAATTTTTTGTATGTTTTTCTGCAAAGAATCAAAATGGCTAAGAGGAGATTTTGCTTCTTTAGAACAGTTTTAAGGTTTAGAAACGTGTTGTGCAACTGGCCCCAGACCGGGAAGCATTAATGTCCCCAATGTACGGAGAGACAGAGGCAGAACACTGGGGGGTTAGAGAAAGAGAATGAGCGACGGCCTAACCTCTTCAGTCTGACACGGAGGTCAGTGAAAAAAACCGGTGTCGGCAGAGAAAACTGACCTGCCAGACTGGTAGGGCGACACAAGCTGAGACAGATTGGGGGGGAAGCCATGAACAACACGACAGCAAAATATACCCATGTACCCATAATAACCGTACTCGCAATATAATTATAACCATTTTCACTGATAAAGACTACCCTACACTACACTTACATCAAATAAAAGATGATCATATCACATATACTATACTCTCCTCCCTAAAATACATTCTTACCGTTATCTTGCCATTTCTTCTGCGCGAGTGTCTATCGCCATTCAAACTTGCTGCAGGATAGACAGAGAAAACCATCCATTACTTCTTGCATCAGGCTTGTTTAGTTTTTAGCCTAATGATAACAATTAAAAACATTGATTTAGCGGATGATAAAGGTCTTTCATAATGGCGACCCCTTTTTTTCTGTTCTTCTGTACAAGCTGGAAGTGCAGGGCCCTCGACAGTCTTCTGTGTAAAACCAGCTGATCGTCGCAGCAGCTTTAATAACCCTCATCAGTCAGTTCCTTATTACAGGTTCTC
Organism: Marisa cornuarietis; assembly: GCA_004794655.1. Taxonomy (NCBI): domain Eukaryota; kingdom Metazoa; phylum Mollusca; class Gastropoda; order Architaenioglossa; family Ampullariidae; genus Marisa; species Marisa cornuarietis. Next base: position 2,211,030 of record SMMW01000572.1, read on the forward strand.
TGCTGCCTCTTGGAAACTGCCACAAAAATCAGTTTGAAATGCTGAGGCAATGTCAGTGGGTCATAAAAATCAGTTTGTTAGCCTGCAAAAAAAATGGCCAGAGAAATCGACTGACCCCAGAAGGTGTAATAAATAATACAAAAAGCTTATGTAATCCCTCTTTGACATTAAACCAAACGTCACGATTTCCATCGAGGACTGTGATTATCTCTTGAGATACAAGAATCCTTTTTTTTTGTGAGGGAGGGGAGCGGAGTAGAACATTCTAGAACATTCGGTGTCGTTGACCTTTATTCTACGCCGCAGCCGTTCCAGTAATTGAGAGCTGAGTCTAACTAGTCTGGTCTTTGTCAAACAAGCTGTCTAGCTGCCCAACTGGTGGGAGAGACCTTTTCCGAAACAGTTTTGCCATTTATGCCTGTGATAGTTTACTAGCATTCGGTCCAAGCCGTCCTTTGAGTCAGGCACCGCGAAGAGTTTGTTCATGGCAGTCGGTGATGAGTAGAACTGGTCATCTGCTTGTGAAAGCTTACCGTCTAGGTGTTTGTTTTTTTTGTTTCTGTAAGCCTGGCACTTCACTTTCAGACCCGCGTGTTTGTGTGTGTGTGTATGTGTGTGGAGACTTAAAGAATGCGTACTGCCCTTATATTACTTACGTTAGGATGTATGCAGAAAAGTCAAATATACGTTTACAAAGGAGAGAGTAAGAGAGAGCAGTGTGTGAGATAGTGAGGGAGAAGGAAGAAAGGATATTATTTACATTAGGGAAGATATGTTCATATACTCTGGGAGGCATAGGCGGGGATGTGGGGGAGGGGGGCGAAGATGGAAAGAAAGCACACGCGTGCATCACGACCCGAGAGTAAGAGACGCCTCTGCTCTGTAGGAAACCTTTTGACTATGGTTTATTGGTTATTTTTCTTAACAGCATCAGTAAAAACAAATAAAAGAAATAAGGCAAAAACTAAGATAAGGGTGTCTATTAACCCATTCATAAGCACATACGCGCGCGCACACACACATACACATATCAGAACAGGCAAACACACAGAGGCATCAGTGCACTTCAATGAAAAGCTAATCTTGTTTAAATAAATTGAAGCCAAATAAATATCTTAAAAAATTGTGACCCAGGACCTGGATGGTGTAAATAAATCTTACACTAGTATTAATAGAAGCAAGAGATGTGAACGTGGTTGTGTTAGAGGGTCAAGCACCAAAGTTTGTCCATATAACCTGTTGCCCACGTGACCACGACTTGTAAAGCAGCCTGATAAGCAAACCGTTGTGAATAACAATGTTCGAACAGACCAAACGTCTATTGCTGGCAAAATGGCACGTGGAGCTCATCAACATCTATATGTGAGGATGCACATTTACGTAGACCAACACCTCCCATGGGGTTAGAGGTCATTCATGTTGGTTGTAACTGGCATGAATATAGGTGTGTGTAGACGTGTAATCAGGAGCATGTGAAACAACGTACAGGAACGTTTGACCTGCATGCTAGGCTTGCGGAGTCAAACAACGATCTTCACCTCTGACCGCTGACTCGGGGGGGGGGGAGGGGGGGAATGATTCAGGTGACTGTATCTGCATGTAATGTCAAAGTTCAATGACATGTCATCGCGCCAGTTAGTTGACAGACCAGGAAGAAAAGATGCATACACAGACACAAAGCAAAAAAATAAAGTGGGGGGGGGGAGGAAAGGAAGATAAAAGAAATAAAAAAGCAAGAAAGAGAGAAAAAGAAAAAATGGAAAGAGAGAAGGAACAAAAGAAGAAAAAGAAACAGGGAACCAGAATTGTACTGTTGACGCACGCGCTGTCTGTCCAAGGCATTAAGTTATTTGTTAATGTGTAATAATAACTTTTAATACTGCCTACAATACCAATAACCTCAGATTTAGGCGGCAACGAGAGCGGTGATAGGGAAAGTTAAAGAAAGGTTGGGTTGAGGATGGGGGGTATCCAGGAGGTGTGCACTAGTATTAGAGTATTTTTAGAAGTTATTCAATTCTAGGAAACGTTGTAATTCTGTAACCTCAACTTCATCTGAACTATTTTATCTTTCGAGGAACTGAAAAATCAATGCCAGTTCCATCTCAGCTGACAAACGAGATATCTTTTTCAAATTTTCCCTGACCTATCATCTTCTTTCAGCCTTTCTTCTTCCTTGGGAGACTGTACGGGGGGGGGGGTAAGGGTATACATATATAACTTCTCGCTCTCACGCGCCTGCACACCACTCATCACGTACAGAGAAAGAGAGAATCTTCGATTTTCTGGTACCACTGCATCCTTCCTCCCAAATTACGTCCTCGACAAATTCTGAAGATGGCTCAATCAGCATCAAACTTTTAAACAAACAGGCAAACGAGCGGACGAAACTGCTCATAAATTTCTTCTTGATTTGGGCACGGAATCGGCTATCATCTGAGTGATCACGAGGTCAGCCGATAATAAGTCGCTCATCGCAAGGCTCGTCAGTTCCGCTAATCGCCTTTCTTGATAAACCTATACGTGATATCGATCCTCTGCTGGCACATGATTGATACAATATGATTGACCAGTCACTTTGCCGATGCCCAGTCGTTTTGACATACAAGAGGGCGTCACTTCCTTACACGGTCATCCTTCAGAGAGGTTCGTTAAAGCGCAAGCGTGATACTGCAAGTAAAGGAAGGCAGGGGAGTAAATGTTATGTAAATAACATCTCGTCTTTGCCGAAAACCGTCAGTACCGATCAGATATGATAGCGAGTTCGTGTGTGTGTGTGTGTGTGTGTGTGTGTGTGTGTGTGTGTGTGTGTGTGTGTGAGCTTGTAGTGTTTTGTAGTTGTTCTTACCTACTCTTATTAAGCGATACACGTTTGTGGAGCGTCCCCACAAAGAAGACTGCACACACACACACACACATGCCGCCGCTAGAAAATCGAGAACAGTTTTCACCTAAACTTGTTTTTTGCCATTCGCCGACCACCCAGCGCATGTTTCCACAATCCAGGGCGTTACACATCCTTTAATATCTTTTGAGGCTCGGGAGAAACACGACGTACCAGTAAGGCTCGATGTCTGAATGATTTGATCTTATATACACATTTATTTTTTCTTATTTTATTTGATCTCATAGAAAGTGGGGGAGAGAAAAGGAATGGAGTCTGTGAGGAAGAGTAATTTGTGGGGAGTAATGGGACTTTGATAGAACCGCAGCGAGAAGCCATCCGTGCTCGAGCGATGACGTGATAAGTGGCAGCATTAATCACCGCCATTACCCACCATGCACCTCGTCTGGCGGACAGAGCATGCGCGAGCCGCAGATGCTGTCTGCTCAACGTCGTCGCCATTTATCACCTGACGTGACGTAGGACGAGAGATCAGAGGTCGGCACATAGGGAAGGAGGGAGGTTGTGGGGAGGGGTGGGAAAGAGGGTGTGGGTGGGGGGGGAAATGTCGTGAGAAGAGTGACCTTTCTTTCTTACCTTTCTTCAAACGAACGAATATGGTCGATGGTTTGATTAAGTTTGGCAAAGTCTCTACGTGATGTGTACATAAAATCGAAAGATTTTATATCAAATTTATTTTAAATGCTTTCCAGATGTGGTCAAACTTTCATTCATATTTCTTTGGTTAAGAACGACCTTTAACAATGCGCCAAAATGCTTGTGTGTGTGTGGAGGCGGGTGCGTGCGTTCGTGCTCTTGAACGTGTGAGTGTATGCGCGCGATTGTATGATAACCTTGTCAAAAAATGTAACAATCCATAATATTGTTTTTTATGAATATTTTGGAGACTTTGCCTTTCGATTGGCTACCACTTTCTGGCATAAAAATCATCTCGCCACTACCCTCTAAAGTGCAACGTTTTTTGTAAAGTAAGAAGGCTGAAGAGGTAAAAGGGAGTGCTAGAGCAGTATATCTAAAAAGGAATTCCTTAACCATAACAAAATATTTTAAAAAGATTCTGTTTTAACACTGTTCGGGAAACGGCGATAACAGCTTATTTATAGGGTACAACAACAACAACAAAATTCTGGCAGACACGATAAAGTTATGTTTAAAATAATTACGTTCTCGTTTTACAATTGCGCCCGAACAAAAACTGTCGTGAGCAGGTGAACTGATATGTACATGCGTGCGTGTGAGCCTGTTTAACCCTATCTCTTGTCAATAGAGGAATTTTGTCTAGCTGGCCATTCGTACCGGCCACCAGATCTCATGAAGCCTCTCGTACAATAACGCTTCGGTGTCAGACCAGACGAGCGATACCATGGGGTGCTGCCTTAACAGCGACCCCTCACACCCCACCCCAGTGAAAGATGGCGATGGCGCACGCAGATACGTCACGATGGCGACCCATCCTGTCTGCCACCGCGCGCTGCCACACTGGCACCCGCGGGAAAGGCCCAGCGTTCCGTAAATATGTAGCGATCAGAAAACATCGCCTTGTGTGTTCCTCAGAGTGTGGCATCGAGAGGGACAAAAGAAACTTGACTCAGGGTTGCCAAGGGTTTCCTTTGATGGCTGTTACAACTGCGCCAAACCCTCCTTCCCTAAAACCCGAACTGTCCACGCCTGGAGGCAGAAAGTCTCTCCCTCCAACCCTTGCTGCCAGGGATGCAGCTGTCCTACGTAGCAAAGACGGGAAATTGGTTCCGCTCGGCCAGGCATGCGCCAGACGTGCACTTCCGGTCGACGTCACGGAGAAGATCTAAAGTGATCGAACCGTATGTTTCATTGATGTGAGGGAAGTTTACTTTTGTCCCTTGGCGCTCTGAACGAGGATCAGCGAGGGGGAATAAACGAGGACCAGGGAGCGACACGGGACAATGATTAGAGAAGACAAATCTGTCTCCGAAAGTTTTATGGCGATCTGTATCGGATTTATTTCCGGTAAAGGGTATTTGAAAGAACGTGAGTGATTTGCCCGCCTTCATGTCTGTGTGCGCGTCTCCGTTCACTTTTTTGTTTGTTTGCTTGTTTGTTTGTTTGTTTGTTTATAAGATATCTAGAGTCGTTTTATGTAATACGAGTTGAATCTCGGTCTACTCTTTTAAAAATAAAACCAAGTAATCTTTATTTTTAACGTCCTTTTTAAGACTTTGGCATAGGTAACGCCTATAGACGTGCAACCACAGGGACATGGAAAGTAAGTGGCTCAATGACTGTTAGAATGCAACCTTTAACCTGCACTGCCTTTTACATTTCCTAAAGGATCAGGTACCCATCTGATGCGAAGGAAGAATGCATAAGTTTACAAACCGACGATCTTCTTTGTCAAGCTTGAACGTCTAGCCAAAAATTGATAACATCAGAAACTATAAATGATTAATAATCTCACACATACATTTAAATTATTTTTAATCACATTATCTAACTTATCCAGAAAATGAGAGCGGCGGATAGAACTTGATAGTGCATGTCGACAAAATGCTAGAACTAAACACGTTGAGACAACCATTCCAAAAAAGTCCTTATTTCAAAGGGCATGGCGTTGAGTTATCACCTTTTTTTTCTCTTCCAACGAATCCACTCGGACCACTGACGCAGCGGATGTGTGAGGATTGCCTGTCCTGGGTTCAGATCTCGTCTCGGGCGCGCTGTTCTTTCTCTGCATGTGGCATCTGTTTACAGGGCTGACTGCTTTGCTGTTATATAATAATAATTATAATAATAATAATAGTGAAGATTTGTATTGCGCATATTCACACTCGTAGAGAGTATGCTCTTAGCGCTTAAAACGGGGAAGAGACGTGGACTAAGTAGATACAAAACACAGGGACGAAAGAAAACGACAGTACTGGCAAAAACAGATAACAAAAGGCATCAAGTAACAGGAACAGAGAAAAATAGTGATGGGTAAAGTAGCAAGAGGGAAGGGGGGGTAAGGACTAGCATTGTGGACTAAGAGTAGTGCTCAAGGAAGAGGTGCGTTTTCAGTTTTCAGTTTTAAGTTGAAGGATTCAATTGTAGGAAGGTGGCGGATATGGAAAGGAAGAGAGTTCCATTGTTTTGCAGCACAGTAGCCAAAAGTCCTGTGACCATATGTTGTTGTTCTGGTGACAGGAACAGTCAGAGTACGGTTGTCAGAGGAAGAGCGGAGTTGTCTGGCCGGAGAGTAAGGGATGAGAAGTTCAGATATACCCTTAGTTACTGACTCGGCATAAAACACCAATCCCTACCCTCCTCCTCCTCCTCCCCCAACGAATCCATGATGGCTAATTCGTAGCTTCCAGAAAAACTACTGACATTTTACGATCATCTTAACTGCCATGCATCCGGCCCCCATCAAGGCTTGTGTAGCAGCATTATCGAGCGTCGCAACCTATGATGTCATCACCCATCAGCCGCAAGAAAGAGCGCTCGCTATCCGCATGGGAGATGACAACAACTACAAGAACTTACTTAACTTCAGTCGTGGATAAGTTAAACAGGACCTAATTCTTCTGAGCAGGACATTTTTCAGGCTACTTTTACTGCTTTACTTTCTGTAGACACTGCGCCACTTCTAGTGATTTTTGTTTCTGTGCTGGATTTTTATTTTCTGTCTTCATTTTTGTTTTGGTTTTTGTACCCTGTAGTGCTCCTTAAACGAGTACTGAGAGAAAACGCAGGAAGACAAGAAGTCAGGACTAGATTCGTTCTCTGTAACTTAAATCCAGTATCCCACAGTGCTTCGCTTGACAGGAACCAGAAGTCAAGATATGGCAGAAACAAATAAAATATTAATGTCAAAAACGAACAAGAAGTCTCTTATGACAAAAATGAGAAGAGTTCTTTTTTTCGAAGTTCATAGCCGGTCCAGGAGTTTTCTTGTAAAAGTTCATTACAAATGTTCAGTCATCTTTTTCATGGAAAAAGATTACTCTGCGCCAAGCCAAAAAAAAGTCCCGCACACACGCACGCACACACACACACACACACACTCACACGCGCGCACACACACACACGCACAAGCAAAAACAAACAAAAACGGAGGTTGCCTGACACTAACTGCAAGAAAGTTGTCTGTTCGATGTCACAAATTTCAACAGGACAGTAATTTCCCTTGGCCAGCCCGCCTGTGGTTAGAGCCTTCTTTGTATTTTTGTGTTTCTCTAACATCTTGTTCTGTTAACCTCCCTTAATGCTATGTAGTACTGTCTACGCAGTCACCATGTTAAGATTTTTGAGACTACTTTTACCCTATTTATGGTAAGAAGTGGTCTCGACTACTGTTTTTGGTTGGTTGGTTGGTTGGTTGGTTGGTTGGTTGGTTGGTTGGTTGGTTGGTTGGTTGGTTGGTTGGTTGGTTTATTTTTGCTCTTTGTCGAGGGCAGTACAAACCATACGAACTGGAGCCTCTCCCTAGACAAAGCAGACACAGCCCCTTTTATTATCATCATTATTAGCGCTGGCCCTCGGGAGTTTTCTCCCTGTACTCTGTGTTCTCTCCCTTCCCACCTCCATCTTCCCCCAAGGTGCGAAAACACCTCTTAGTAGAAGCACTTTGTTGCCAAACTGGCCAACCAACCAGCCAGCCAACCATCGGAAGCAGTATTCACGAAGCGAAGATATGTCGTCGTCCCCGGTAAATTGAGGACAAGCACCTTGTCTCTGTTGTTTTAAAGTGGTATCCAGGCTTCGCGTGTGTTGCTTTAATCCTGGAGCCGTAGTTATAAATTAGTGGCAAAGATACGCGTACCCTGGGGTAAAAGTAGCATCAAGAAATTTCCTTGGGGTCTTGACAGTGCGTTGTAACCACGGATATGACGTTTTTCCTTGATTTCCCTATTTTTTTCCCTGAGTAACGAATTTAACCTCGCTTCATGAATTCGGCCCCAGATGGCTGCAGCACATGCAGTATGTAAAGACAAATTTTTAAAAATGTTCTCGACCAACGTGAACACTGCGACCCCACTAAGAGAATTTGCCAGAAATGTACTTTCCAACACACACTGCGGTGTAAGTTATTGCCCCAACTTCAACTATTTACCCTTTAATATCATTTATTAACCCTGTACCCGGAGGGGATCGGAACTGGCGCCGTGGATATCAGAACCCAGACGTTTGGAGGAGCTAAACCGTGTCCTTCGAGACCTATTATGGAGCAAACACGCGAAGTCAGCGAACGGCAACAGTTATCAGCAATGAGATACTGCCGGGCGAATATTCCTAACTAAAAATATGTAGCCGTAAGAGTATCCTGCATCAGCAGAAGATTGTTAGAAACGTATCTTTTCTGCGAAAAAAATGTATTTTCTGTGTGTGCGCAGTTCGAGAATGTTTGGGCAGGAGAGAGAAATGTAAAATGGCTTCTGGTGGTCTTACTGTCTGAACGGATTAGATAAACGGGATACAGCGAGGGCTTGCTCGCCATCCAAGACAAATAAAGGATAAGAAATGCATCGATAAAAATACTTACCGAAACGGCAAAGAATGGTAGACAAAAACTCTTATATTCAAGGCTTCCCTTCTGAAGCCGGATGAGCCAGAACTGCTACATACAGACAGATATGTTCCCTACGCACATTTTACAGGGCTGGGGCTGGTTGCACAACATGTTTCTACACCTTAAAACTGTTTTGAAGAGGGAAATCTAGAATGTTTATTCTTCAAAAAATTGCTCATATGCCATTTAGACGCGCTGCACAAAAAATATTCTGACGGAAACGAAAATCTGGTTTAAAAAGCGCTTTCTTAGTTTTAAAAAAGTTCTCAAAATGTGTTGTTCCTTTTTAAAAAGAGTTAAAGCCTAAAAGTGTTTAAAATTAGAAATGTGTCATGCAGCTGGCCCCCTGGTTGCTTTGCTGGGATATAATCTTATTTGCTGGCTCGGCGTAAAACACACACCCACCCCACCCACCCACCCAACAACTGTGTACCTGATCTATTAAAGTTTTTTTTTAAAAATAACTTACATTTGTATCTGTTCTGTGTACATATTTACGCATGCAGTATTATTATATGTTTTGGAAAGTACACATAATTATTTAAGAATCTCTTTATACAATGGCTTATATTTATACGTTGGCTGTTAGTGTTGGAAGAGTAGCGATACTTTTTGTGACACTGGTGCTGGTGTTGGGGTGGTGCTGATGCTGGGCTGGAGCTGATGTGGACGTGGTGTTGATGTCAGGATGATTCTAGTGATGGATGAGGCTGCGTTTGTTAGAGAGTCGATCACTTATTAGCTGCAAGGTCATAGACTGATAAGCATTAAGACTGCGTGTAAAATGCACTTGAGATCCTGTGGATCGCTATAAATTGCTACAAAACGTATAAATGGTGACTAAAGCCAAACATTTTTGCATGTACTGCTGGGTAGAAATTCACGGTGGAATGGAATGGATTTCCATAGTAAGTAATAAGGGACTTACTTCATTCGATATATGTTCTTTCTCTCTCTATATATATATATGAAAAGATTCAACACAGCAATGCTAATGAATTAGAGATTCAATTTAGGGGGCATTAGGTTGATTATTTAGACAGAAGCGTGACTGAGAATGAGAATATATGAAATCCCGCTTCCTCACGTCCTAGGCGCGAGACTTGGCGTGATCTCGACGGCCCTTTCTCGCTTACAGAGGCTCAATAACTTAATCTAAAAAGAACTTCAACGTGCCTGCAACATCCTCGGAAACTTTTTTGAGATGAAGGCTTGACCAGCGGGGGCGGATTAAAATGTTGTGGAGGATTCCCCAACCCCCGCCGCTGTTTGGTCCTTACCCACATGCACACCCAACACGCACTCCTCTCATCCGAAAAAACTTTTAATCTAATCGCTCTCTCTAAATTTCTTGTTTTCAGATCATCTGTCTTTCTTTCAAACTCCCTCCTTCTTCTACGCTCTTGATATGTAAACAATTATGAAAATAAACATTTACGCTTTTATAACCAGGTATTTCATTGCTAGACATCTAGTATAGAAATGTTACTGTAATTATCTGTTATGACTGTCTTCAGTTTTCTGTATCTTTTTTTTTTGGGGGGGGGGGGGAATTAAGTGCTTGAAGTGAGGGAATCTTGGGAAGGACGGGAGCATTGGGACGATACACAAATCCGATCATGCTGTGCGTTTGTCAGTGTGATGTGTACCCATGTTTGTGCAGGATTGTGTGCACGTGTGTGCATGTTTGTGTGTTCGTGAGTACATGCCTTTACGTGTGCATGTCTGTACGCGTGTATAAATTAGCTTGAGTGTGGTGTGTGTGGTGTATGTGTGTGTGTGGTGTTTTATGTATATTTGATGTGTTTGTGTGTGTGAAGGATTTATGTGGGAATGGCCTGAAGGAGGCTCATACAAAAACAACATTACTGTTATAATGTAACTATTTTTTAATTTTATTCATCTAAAAAAGTTAATATTCTATGTCAGTTCTCGAAAATAATTGCTCATCGAGACTTCAGTGGCATGGAAATAATCCAAGATGAAATTATATCAGGACCTTACAATGAACAAAATCAAAGTCGCTCTGTGTCTCTCTCAATTCACATCACTTCCTCTTTCTCACTCCTGTTCCCCTCCCTCCGGCTTCTATCCTCTTTCAGGGACAGGCAAGAGTTGTTAACTCCCTCCTTTCTCTCTCCACTTCTCTTTTTCTCTCCATCCAGACTTGCTCGAGCTAAGGATTAAGATTTTACTCTGAGGGCAAGGGAGATCATCGCACAACAAGGGGAAGGCATGCGGTGGGTGTGAGTAGTGGGGGGGGAGGCAGGAAAATGATTTGTCGATTCCAGAATCTTTCGACTTTTCGCGATCATGATACCATAGCAATACTTTCCACCTCGCTAGGCGCCTAGGCGGGAACGAGGCTGACGGCAGCCTGGTGTGCTGGTAAACTAGCAGTAATATAATACCCGGGAAAAAATTCTATTCTTTTACGAGGAGGCGTCCTTTCGCCCGTTATTTGCAAACACAATTTGAAAAATGCTCCAGCGAAACGATGGCTGCGTTTAGTAAATAAGCTGCCCATCCTAAACCCCTCTTCCCCGTCTTTCAGCCAAGAACACTAAACAGTGCTTCTGCTTGATTTTTGTTTTTTAATTCTTCATTTATTTAAGTAGAACGTCGTCCCATTCAATATATATTTAATGATTCCTCGTGACTTTTTGTGTAGATTCGTGTGAGAACCCTTATACAAAATTTTCTGTTGCGCGCAGTTTTCCAGTGTAGTGCATGTTCCTGCTTGGACATATTCATCTGTGGACATTCTTGTTTAGGCATATTCGTATTTAGGCATATTACGATATGGACATGACTCTGTGTGCCCTTGTCCTTAATAATAATAATAATAACTGAATTTGTGAAACGCGTTTTCCTGTGTGAGGCGAGCTGGGGCCAATTGCACAACACGTTTCTAAACCTTAAAACTGTTCTAAAGAAGCAAAATCTCTTCTCTGCCATTTTGATTCATTGCAGAAAACCATACAAACAAATGTACTGACAGGACGGAAAGTCAGACTTAAACAACTTTATCTTACTTAAAGCAGTTTTAGTTTTACAAATTCTAAACTTGTGATGTGAACTTTAAACTAATTATCTAAAAAGAGTTAAGACCTAAAAGTGTTTAAAATTAGAAATGTGTTTTGCAACTGGCCCATGTGCGCTGAACAGGAAAGACTACGAACCATGGTTATAGTCAAACATACAAGAAATAAGCGTCAACAAACAAATGACACCGTGACAAAAGCATGAACCAAGGGCAGGAATAAAAATGAAGAACAGACAAGTGGGTGGAATAGTATGCTTTATTATGCACGATATTTCTGAAAGAGAGGGATTTAGAGGCCGGATTTAAGGGCTTTGAACTCAGACAGCTCCAGTATTAAGGGGCGATGAACTCCAAACACTGTGTCGTGAGAAGGAGAAGAAATGTCAGCGGAATGTCTTCCGTCTGACGCGTGGTACAGAGAAGAGGGCACCACAAGTACGTATTTGCGTATATAAACACATCTCTGTGTACATAGCTGCACCCACGATTTGTTCCTACGAGAGTTTTTCCCTCCGACATTGTCCGTCCATCTCAGTCCCTCTCTTTGCTCACCCAGTGCCTGCTTCCTAGTTACAAATATTCCTTTAGCTTGAGTCCAAAATTTGCCGTAATTAGGAAAGTGTTGGCTATTTGATCACCGCAAAATACTATCTGTAAGGTCCTTTTGTAATAAGGTAACTAGATATTGCGTTGTCGTCATTCCCTTAGTAGTGTCCTGATCATTATCATTGATGACGATTGTCGTTGTGTGTGTAATCGCTGCTACTCGCCAATAGCTAAATGTGTGAAAGGGAATGTCTCTTTTGATTCCTCTCTCGTGATAAAATTGTTTTATTACACATTTTTTAACCAAAAACATGCAAAGACAATCATTTCGAAGGCGTGTAACCTTCTTATGTTTACTGGCAGCTGTGATAGCCATTTCCTGTTACGATAAAGAGGTTTTTGTGGTCGATGATGTTTTAATATACCGCTTTGTCCTGACCCCATCGTGTGCAGCAAGGCATAGGACCCTGTGGGTCAATTTTAGCCTGACCCTTCATTTTTTTCAATCAGGGAAAGTCCGCCATTGTACGGGACTCTTTTTAGTCCCATCGCCCAGGGAGGGAGAACCTTGGGCGGTCTTTTCATTGCTTGGCTTGCTGAAATGAATGCAGCACCGTTTGCAAAACAAATCTTGGGATGTGCAGACCCATAATGTGTCTCGGCGGAACTCTGCAGTCTGCAACGAAGAACATCAGCCTTTGAAAACACTCCACTGTCTTTATCCTGCGCCGTGTTATGATGACAGAGAGAGTCTCCCTTAGGAGAATATATAAAGACAGTTCTTCACCAGCCGAATATAGACAAACTTTTGACCAAGTTTGCCAAAAGTTTTTTAGGACCGTCACGTAAAATCTTTGCCTAACTTCATCAATCTGTGCCCCATGTTTGTCCGGTTAAGAATGGCGTTTACCCTATTGGCCGTTGTTGCTGACACGGCGTAAATAATAATAATAATAATACACACAGTCGACTAACCTGCAACTAACCAACCTTTACCATACTTCGGACTTCTTTTTATCCAGTCATTTTCTTTCTCCTTCGATATTTATTTACGACAACCAGCAGAGACAGAATAAAACGATCTACATCATGTGTTATATTTTTACGACATTTATTCTATATTTAACCTCACATTCTTTACATTATTTATCTGTCATTTATTTGTCTTTCATCTACCTAGTGTGTGAATTTGACCACACCAGGTAATCCTCACACCTTTTTGGCCAGCTTATATATATATATATATAACTAGTATTTACACATTTGTTCCTTTGTACAATACTGTAGGCTTCCTCGTGCTGTAGAAAGGATATTCTTGACCGGGCAAATGCTGACCGAGATCATCTGAGAAGTAGGTGAAGGTGAGAAGGAAACAAAATGGTTGTTGGGCCAACGTTGGATACATTGGAACTTAAGCCAAAATGCTAAATCCAAACTTATTTGCCAGCCAAATGACACCTTGGATCACTTTGGAGGTTTGACGCGTTGACACTTGGCGCGATTACCAACGGCTTCATGCAAAGATTATGCGAAGCTTTTGCGAGCTCGCATTCCTTCACGTGAGCTAGCACGCTGGTTTGAAAAAGGTGCTGAACCTTTCGGTTATTTTCGCGCTGGTGAAGATAGTAACAGTACTTAAATTGTCCCTGTCATCTACGTGTTTTAAAAAGAAGTGTATTACATTTCTAATTATTTATGTTTTTGTGCACGGAAAACGAATTTTAATCTCACGTCTTACAAGTTATCGCTAGATCGGTTGAGACCAACGGTTGCGTAAATCACAAGCAGGGTAGGGTCTTGATTAATATAAACGGGTGACCTTGGCCCTGCTTACATCCCTTGAGCCCTGACTCCAGTAATGATGGGGGATATCGTGACGTCGATCAAACACTGCTTCTTTTCATTAGCCACGTAAACACGTAGGGGCAGAACACCCAACTCGACCGTTAGGAAGGCGATACGCGCCGGCCTGCACGTGAAATTAGGAGATTGAATGTGCGGCTGTGTGCGCGCGCACGCTGGTGTGCAGGAGCTCTTCGGCACGTGTTTTTCACTCGGGGTCAAATATGAGCGCGTGTGGGTTCGCGTGTAACCTTGCTTTGTTTCTAACAGCCGTTTGCTTCCCCCCCCCCTCTCTCTCTAAACATCTTTACCACCCGCATTCACTCTACCTTATCGTACAGTAAGATAGTTGTTCCCCTTTAAACCTTCTACACCTTCCCATCCATCCCCCGAAACAAATCCAGTCTTCTTGCTCTCCTGAAAGTTGAAGACCCCCATATCATTAGCGAAATCCTGTTACAAATATAGTCCTTGCCGGTTTTTGGGGGGTAAAGATCTTGACGCCTGTTGCTTTTGAGGTCATAAACTGTTTTCGTCGTTGCAGCAGCGGTTTGAAACTCAAGACACACCTGTCTGTAGTTCTTTGTTGTCTTTAGTTTTGTTTGTTGGTTGTTTTTTTTGTGGGGGGGGGGTAGGGCTACTTTTTTATTTGCTCACAGTAGCTGGAAGCTGACTCCACAGATGCTGGTAGACAAAGAAAATGTATGCGTGGCTTGCCAGCTGCAGCTGAAGCAGATTACTATACGTTTGCTGTTTGTATAACAGTTACAGAAATTGAATCAAATTGTTCTTTTAATCGTTGTTTTTTCTCATAAGCACGTTTTACATGTAACACGTTGAGAAAACTAGGAATTAAGCTTTCCGGGGCACTTAGGATTTCAGTTCTTTATACATAACTTTAAAAGTTATTTTTTATATATATATTATGTCATTTACAAATTGTCATAATGCTATGTAGCTCAACGACAAATGATTCAGACCGAAGAACTTCCATATCATATAATCAAGAAAAAATAAATAAATAAATTTAATAAAACCCCACGTGATATTGTTCTTACCCTTGCAGAAACCATGAACATTTTATATTAAGAAGGAAAATTTTTAATCTATTCACGGGAGAATTATTTTTCGACTTTAATGGTTGCAATGTCTTCCAAAGTTTCCTTTCCAGCGCCCACACACACACACACACACCACATGGCTGCTGAAAACATCTGCTTACTCCTACAATATCATATGTGCTGACACCTCCTAACCTTTTGACAAAATCTCTTTCAGGAAGATTGTTTTCTTACGCGATAAATACGACTGGTCTATTTATTCCTTTCATACAAACATATATCAGACACTATGTGAGGTGCATGCACTAAATGTAGGAAGATAAACTAATAAAGCAAAACGCACAAAAGACTTGTTTTTGTGGAACTCGTGTTGTTTCCAAACTGACAGTCTGCTCCTTTTCCGTGTTAATAGTGAGTTGCTAAATGCGCAGAAGATTTAGTTCTTTGTTGACTGAAAAAGCTCAGTCAACAAGACTTCTCACGTAGCCTAACCTTTCAAACCCTGGTTGTTTGCAAAAGGTTAAGCAATGCTAAAGAATGTCTTTTTTTTCATCGTTTGCGAGTCGAGGTCTTGCTTGTGTGGGCGCTCGCATGACTTCATATACTTCATTGCACTGGAGGGAGGTTGGGTGTTGAAAAGCTTGCTGGTTCCTTGCTGGGAGGTAAATGCGACCAGCGAACCCTCACAGCCACCCCTGGGTGTCGTAAAAAAAAAAAAAGTTTTCCGAAGCGGTGGTAAGGAAAGAAGAAAGGAAAGCCTCCCTCCACGTGAGTAAACTTCATTTTAATTGGAAGCGCTGTCAACGAGACGCGGAGGAATGCAAGATGCCTGGGGATGCGAGATGTTCGCTCTCTGCCGCCTGCTTCCATCGGAAATGGGATCACCGGATTGTCAAGACTGTAGTCGACGCTAAAAAATTTCTGCAAACAAGAAACCGAAAAAGTAACATAGAAGGATACAATGACTTCTCTCACAGAAAGTTTATTGTACCGTCAGATCGAGTCACGTGGTTTTTTTCCTGCAGTGGGCTTATATCAACCTGACGACATTACAGCATGTATCGTTATCTGCATCCCGGAGATATATAGCATTCTTTGTATCATTCTTACAGGACCTGGAAAAGTTGTAGTATGGAAATATTTCTCACCTCTAGTTATAGGCACGAAGAGGACTGTTCATCTACACTCACCTTCGGTGTCTTTTTCCTCAAACTGAAGCTGGTCTGTACATGCTTTAGAACACGTGATTTTTTTTTAATTTTGTTTCTGCCGGATGTTGGGATGCTATTTTGTCTCTACTTTGAACATAAACATTGCACTGTTTTTTCATATTCTCTTCTTTGTTCCTCACGTTTTAGTTGTCGCATTTAAAATTTATTTAGTTCGGGTTTTTTTGGGGGGGTGGGGGGAATGATTGTGGAAAAGCGGTGGTTAAGCCGTCGCTTCCAAAGAATACTTTTTTAAAAGCTAGTGAAAGATAAATAGAAAAATAAAATGTTTTGTGTGGTTACTACAGGATAAAGATACTCAACTTTCAAGGCATTTCAAGCCTTCTTTAATGCATCTTAAAACCTATTGTGAAGATGCGGGAGCACAAGGAAAACACTCAAGAAGAAATTTCGCACCTGCTTGTCTGACAATCCTTTTGGTGAGCATTAATAGACTGTGCAGCGTTCGTTTTGTGCAGTCAGTTAGGCTAGTGATGGTAGAGACATTAGCTAGAGGTTTATGGCAGCCAGAGTAGTGGCAGTAGGAAGTGAAGAACTGGAAGACTCTGTGTAGGATGCAGACTGGAGATAGCTGGGTCCTCCAGTTTACTTCTGTCTGGCATTCTGATCAGGGCTGCATGTTTAGCAGCTGGGTGTTACGGCAGTCGCAGGCATAGTTTAATGTTGTCGACAACACGTTCACGCCATGTTTAGCCCTAAAAGAAGATCCTGTTCCATTGGCAATCATAGCTTGACCCCCCACCTCCCGCGGCGAATGTCCTCTATCTGCTGCCATTTGCAGAACGGAACGGGTTTTACGGCTAAGCGCGACAGCAAGTACATTTCTAGTTAGCCTTATAACACGATCCAGTATCTTTGGCAGTGTTGTCTAGACTTCCCATGGCGAGGGTCCCTTAAGCTTAATCCTTTTCTCATTCGCATGGATGCAACAGAAAGTTGCTTTTTTGACGTCGTATCCGAAAAGCCACCTCGAACTCATGTTTATTCTTATACAGAGAGGAAGAGGCACCTACCCTCACCCCCTCCCTCTCCCCCTATCTCTCTTTCCCTCTCTTTCTCTCTCTAATTGGAATATGATTACAAGTCTAGAAGACAAGAGTGTCTGATGAATGATTTTTCTGTCTGGCTTACCGATCCGGCCGGCGTAGATTCTCCCACCTTGTCACATCAGGTTTTCAGTTTTTGAAACGAGGCTTCCTATTTCTAGACGAGGCTCGTCTCGACTGCCTTCGATAGAAGGAGAAATGAAAACCTCGACTCGCACAAGGCTTGCTTTTTTCTTGGCTTCGCCGTGACCTTTCTTCCCTTCGTCAAACACTTGCCAGTATTTGGTGACAAAATCTCGAGTATTTTAGAGAAACACTGTCAAGTTAACAATGCATTGCAAACATCTTATGTTGTTCAGTTTTTAAGGCTGCTTTTAGTTTTGGTGTTTTCAAGGAAGTATGTTTTACATGAGATATTCAGATGTGAAACACCCTTTCAATGTATGCGCGCACACACACACACACATAACGCAAACATGCAGAAACTCTCTCTTGCTCGCGCGCTCTGTGTGTGAGAGAGAGAGAGAGCTTCAAGACTACCTGTTGCATGACTCTATTTGCATCAAATTTTCACAAGAAGATGAAACCACTGTTATTTTCAAACGTGATTTCAACTTATGTGCTTTTTGCCTCCGATTTCTTACGTTTCATTCTTTCATCTTCACATTTTTAGGAAGAGAGAGAGAGAAAGAAGAAAAATTAGATATGTCCTTAATTTCTTTGTTATTTTTTAAAGCTTATTAGATTTTCTAACTCCAAAGCAAGATAGCTCTTTGGTAGCGAACGTGTGTCCGCTGTGGAAGCATAGTATACCAAAAGTAAACTTTCTATTAAACTTCGATTTTATGTTTACATGTGCTTTAAGCTAGTATAAAAGATAAGATTCAACATCCGTTGCCTCAGCTCTGTGTGTGTGTGTGTGTGTGTGTGTGTGTGTGTGTGTGTGTGTGTGTGTGTGTGTGTGTGTGTGTGTGTGTGTGTGTTCTCATAGTTGTGAACATCTGCTCAAGGTAAGAATAGAATTTAGAGGAACAGGTGGAGGAGAAAAGAGAAGACAAAGAACCTCACCCAGAAGAAGGGAGCTAACTGTCGTTCTCTACTGTACTGACTCTTCCCTGTGGAGTCACGAAAAGTGAAAATCTAATATGCGAAAATTTTATCAGAAGTTTAAAAGTTTGGAATCTAATTTTGTCCGGTAAAACTCAGTCGAACATTTGAAACAACGCTTCGTCCAGCACTTTCCATTCAGCCAGTGTCTGGTGTAATCTAATATTCCTGCGTCTGGGGTCACTACATGCATATCAAAGTTAGCACCTTGGACGAAAGGGTGATAAATAGTCCTGAAATAACAGACGCCGCATGCCTCAAACCATATTCGAAAAGAAATAAATCACGGATTTGCATCACATTTAAAGAGAATAAAGGACACGGGTGACGATTTGAATGGTAAACGGGACAGGTTTGATTGGCAGAGACGTTCTCGTAATGATATCACTGTGTGGAATAAATAAATAAATAAATACTATTCTCTTGCAAGCTGAAATGTGCTTTCAGGACGCTGTTGATGACCTGTTTCCGCCATCGGTGCAAAGTTCATGCCCCCTTATGTCCTAGACTCTGTGTCTCCGGGTGTCTTGTGCCCTGTCTGCCTCCGTATGTCTGTGAGTCTGTGAGTCTGTGGCTTGGCTGCTGCTTCCATGTCTCGAGACGAGATGTGTGACAACAGCATAGAAAGCGTTAGAGAGAGAGACAGCTTGCCTAAAAATTCTGTAAAATTTATTCTTTTTTACTTCACAGAAAAAGTAAAATAAATATAAGACAAAAATAATATCTCAGGGGGCTCTAATAATAATAACAATAATAAACGTGTGGTTTGTATTGTGTAAACTCACGCTCATAAGGAGTGTGCGCTTAGAGCTTGATACATAACGAGACCAGGACAACATACGAAGGACAGAAGGATAAACAACAGTACTGATGACTAATAAAAGACAAATATAGAAAACCCAGAGAAGATTCTGCATATGAAGACGAATAGGGAGCAATAAACGGGAAAATGGGAGGATTGATAAGGACAAGCATTTTGTGGACTGTGTTAGGAGTAATGCTCAAGGAAGAAGTTCGTTTTCGGTGCAGGTTTGAAGGATTCAATAATGTAGGTGGCGGGATATGGCAGGGGAGAGATTTCCATTGTTTTGCTGCACAGTGACTAACAACCCTTTGAGCGTATGTTGTTGTGGTGACAGGAATAGTTAGGATACGGTCGTCAAACGAAGAGCATAGTTGTAGGAGAAGAGAAGTTCGGAGAAATAATCAGGGCAGGAGTCTGCAAAGAAATTAAAACGCAGCACGAACAGTTTAAATGCGAGAACGGATGGGCAACAAGGGCAGAAAACGGAGTGACATGGTCCCGTTTGTTATCTTCAAGCACCAGACGTACAGCGGAATTTTGTACTTTCTGGATGACCAACCCCAGCTACGCAGTCTTGCCACTAACTGAATCTTAAGAAAAACGCTGTACCTTAGACAAACATGATCCATGCTCAAAGTTTTGTGGGCTTCGCTATGGTCCATCATCAAGAAAGTAACCGCTAGCGCTGGCCATACGAGAGTTTGTCGCCTGTGTCAGCAGCAGTCGACGGTTCCGCTTAAAGCGTCACTAAGAGGTAAGGAAAGTCGCTGAAGAGCAGCTCTTTGCGATGTTCCATATTTTATGGCGACATTCAGCTGGACAACACACACGCAAAATACTTTCCAATGCGCGTGCAGTTGAAGGAGTCGCGCAGTTTTCTTGCATCATCTGGGGTCGTAGCTATGAAGTGAGCGTAGGTCGTTTTTTTCAGGGCAAAGTAGGGACCTCAAGGAAATGCGTCTTGTTTCAAACAGTTACAAAGAGGTCCCCAGAGCCCACGGTTCTTTATTCACTACCCTTAATCACCGCTATAATACTACTGTTCTAGAGGTAAAAAAAAACATGCGGGGCCTAGACATCTCTTTATAACTTCGGAAACAAGACGTTTGTCCTTAAGTTCCAAATGTTGCCCCAGAGCAGCGACATCTTTGCTTCATACTTATGGCCCCAGGAATGGCGGATTAGCAAAAACCTGGACTAAAATAACTCTCTCTTCTCTGTGTGTGTGTGTGTGTGTGTTTGTGTGTGTGTACGTGCGTGCGTGCGCGCGCGCGCCAGCTGATAGCAGAGAGGTTCTCTCGTACTTCACCATCAAGTGCATGTATTAATCATTTCGATGTCTTGACAGCCATCTCCTGTTATCCACCATGCTGATGTCCCTTCAGATCTTGCGACCCACTTACTCTCCACCCTTCCCTTACAAAAAGATCGAAGCAGGACTGAGTAATGGTTTTACGACCACTGCATCCCACTTTCTGCAAGCCATAGACTTGTTCTCGACGTGCATTCAGCTCGCCATTTGTCAAAAGCTCAATTTTAAAAATGCATCTCCCAGCAAAACCAATCTTGCTTGCGACCGCCATTTCACCGAAGGTCGGAGAAAGATCGCGGAAGCCCATGTCGGACAGAAGAGGTTTTATTTTTCCTTCGTGTTGTCGTCTGGGGTAGAGACGATGAGGGCTCTAGATTCTGACCCCCATGTAATAACTTCTATAACTGTGTCTGCAAAATGTCCTTGGCTTCTTTTGCTTCTATCCCTTCCAGAGATGATCATCTTAACTAGTTAGCATACACAGAACAAAATAAAATACATGTTGTGTTCAACGTTCCTTTTATTTCTTTGATATTCTCGTTCACCCTTTTGATCTCTTCTGCTGTTTCGCGTTTTTAGTGTGGCCCAGTGATTACCGCTTGTTACCAATAGTGTGAGGATTGGTTGTCCTAGGTTCAAATCTCGTCTCGGGCATGCTGTTCTTTTTTCCGTGTGGTACCTGTTTACAGAGCCGGATGCTTTGGGGTAATGTATCCGTAGTTGTTGGTCGGCGTAAGACACCAATTAGCCCCCTGTATCGATGGCCCTGCGTTTTCTCTTCCAAACGCGAGACACTGGCCCGTAGAAGTGGACACGGGGGTGGGGGGTGACAGCTATGACGTAACTCGTGCCACTCACGTAACATAGCCCAGGGGAATGTTTCCTACAATGCACACATGTCAGTCACTTCAGGTCATGGCACGCGGCTCACAAGCCCCCACCCTTGCTCTTCCCCAAACAAAAACGTAAGGACATGCGAAGCAACGTCCAAAAAAAAAAGAATTTAGTAACATACACGTGGCATAAAATAATCTGGTTGTAAAGGGGTTCCATTGTTATCCGTGCTGTTCTTACTTCCAGGCTACAGTGCTGTTATAGCCACCATCCCCTTTTACATTCACTCTCCAACAGGAGTTACTCCTGCCTTTGTACTGCTTGTACGTCTCGATCTCTCCTCGTTACGAGTCCTTGCTTGTGACATCGTTGACTCTTTCTGTCAAACTGCCCGTCGGCTGTTCGCACACTTGGTCCGCCAACCACGTCAGAGAGCGACGACCACTCTCGAACGACATGGATACCGAACGCTGTCCCTGTCCAGGAAAGTCGCGTGGTTTTTTTTCTGACGATTGCTTGTTCACGTGACTACACTGTTATGCAGCACACAGAGGTCCGTACCGGGATGAACGGTGGTGTAGTGGTTAAAACACTCGTTTGTCATCACTGCAGAGAAGGCCCTGGGTTCAGATCTCGCCTCGGGACACTCTCTGCATATGACACTCCCTCACAGAGACGGTCGTCGAAGACTTTCTCCGGGTACTTTGGTTTCCTCTCCCCGCCCCGCCCTCTTCTCTCAGTGCAAAATCACCACAATTCCCGCCAAACAAACCACCCAATCAACAGAAGGGTGCGTGGTAGTGTAGTGGTTAAACATTCGCTTGTTACCACTGCAGAGACAGGTTCTTGATTCGGATCTGGTCTCGGAGCTTTTCTGCCCACTCCCAAATCACCTTTGTGGGGAAACACTTTCCTGCAAGCAACCAACCAAAGCATCAGGATGAACAATACCACTTATAGCCGCCAAACTATGATGCGACTCCAATGCTTCAAAGCGACGAAAGTTGACAGCCCTCGAAGAAAAGTCTGTTGGTGCTGAAAAAAAGCTGAAGACATATCAATCTCCGGCTGTTACCCCGTTTGTACTAACGTCGTTGGTTGTTTTAGCTGGTTGCTTTGGAGGGGGAAATGCCTCCAACTAAAGGTGATTTCGCACTGTGAGGAGAAAGGGACGGGGAGGAAACTGGAACACCCGGAGAAAAACCCCGAAGTGTATAGAAGTTCTTGTTCCCTTACTTACACTTCATACATTCTCATAGCCATGACACATCTCTGGACGTCAATGGACAACCAGCATCCGTCAACTAATCATCAACAAGGCAGTGCAAACAGAGAGAATGAGCTACTGGCCAGTGGCTCGCTCTAGCCCCTCTTACAGGTGGTGGGGTAGGGAAGAAAGACTATTCACCATGCCACGCGGGTAAATCCCGCAATTCCCGCCTGCCAGGTGTGATAAGCCCCAGGATGTTTTCGGTCTGTCCCGCCGCCAGACTCAACCGTCGCAACGGGCGCTTGCCTAGACGACGTTCACATCCCCGCTGGCGACAGCCCCCATGGTACCGACTAACGAGTGGTTATGCTGGTCAGTTAGTGCGGGTTGTTGTTCGTTCGTACGGGTTGTCGGAAGAAACATCTGGATAAAAGACATAGCTGCTGACAAGGCTCGCTGCTTAGGCCTGTCTTGAATGGTGGGGAACAGTCCTGCATGGAACGACCCGTCCACTTCTTTACGTTTATCAACCAGCTTTCGTAAGGCGTTACACTGTCTTCACGGCCTCTTCCTCATTTCATTACACAGAGAAGAGACGCGCCTCCCCGCACACACACACACACACAACCCCCATTCTGAAACGTTCTCTCTTTTTGCACCACCCAGTCTCTTCTCTCTTCTCTCTAACTACTCTCCACCGAGTGAGATAGAAACCCTTTTCTCAGCAGCAATTACTTTTGGGATTCTTGCCCGTCTTCATCTGCTGTCAGAAATCGTCCATTGGCAAAAACAGAAAAGAAAAAAACCAACAGAAAACGTCTTGACAGTCATTAACTTTTAAAACTTTTTTTGGAGAACTTGGTACAGAAATGCCTGGAGGAACCTGAAAAAAGAGTAACGGAAGCAATTGCAGTTCAGAAGGACAGACACGATCGAGACGGCTTTGTCCTTATACCAAAAGATTTTGATTTTGAGTCGTTTTTACAGACACTATAAGCTAGGGTCTGCCTGTGGGTTTCCAAACTAGTATCTGGTTCTGGTTTTAACAACCAACCTTTTATGCTGTTATTATAAAATATATTTTAAGGGGATTTTTTCTAAAACATAATATATATATATATACATACATATCCCATTGTATGCCGGGCAATGTGCCAAAAGTGTAGAATCTTTGAAAAGAAAGTCCCACTGTATTAGTTACAAACAAGTCTGACTGAGTATTTGATCAAAGTTTAGTGTCCTGATCCTCTCCTCATTATTTGTTTCCTGTGATCTTCGCGCACAACTTAGCAGAACTTTGTCAAACGTTTGATGACGTTCGCCCGGTTATGATGGACCATTAGAAGGGAAGAAATCCACAATAAAATTGTTATAGCCTGGTCCGATGAACACTTTAAAAGCTTTTTCATGTGTTTACGAGTGGAGAAAATTCGATTTCATCCCATTTAAAGGGCCTTTAATGCCTCCTCGGTGTCTTCGAGATGCGCCACAAACCTCTGTGTATCACTCGCAAAGTGCTGAATGACGACAGATCGTGAGTTTGACTCAGGAGCCCACAAGCGTCGGGCCGCAACGATTGCTGTGGCTTTTGTAGATTAAAAGCTTGCAGCAGGGACGGAGAGCTGGTAACCCACTGGGAATAAAGGGTTGAAAACTGTCTTTCTCCCTTCGCCTAGTCAAAAGCAGCGTTGGCGGCTTTTGATCTCTCCGACAACCATTAAAATAGCCGGCGACAGGTTGTGACGGATTAGGGTGAGAAGAGAGCCGGCAACAGCGGAGGGAGGTTTGGCAACTGAAGGATTTGCTGTTCCCCATGGTAATCAACTCGTGTGGTGACGACATATTTCCTTCAATACGAAAGCTTGTCCTGACGTCATGAATGTTTGGCGTGACGTCTGACGCCTTTTCCGTGTTTGCAAAAAACTGACGTGTATCGACGCCATCAGCACCAGGCTAATCTGACAAAACCTTCTTCAAAAACAAAATTCTGTTCAGAAAAGTCTGCTTGAGACTAAATTAAACGACAACAATAAAAAGTACATAAATAAAATCGAAGTAAGAAATTTTGTTTTAATCTGGACGATTTCTTAAGTCGTGAGCATTCTGCATTTTCTTCCCGAAGAGATAAGGTCATTTAACATTTACTTCTACTAAAACAGAAGACATTGGAATTAACTTTTATTTCATGGTATATCTGGTCATTGGTGTTTAGCCTGTCATAACAAAAATACTGAAGCATTAGTCTTTTATTGCAAAAAAGAAAGGGACGTATGGGCGCTGCATCTTTGAGTTGCGAGAAGAATACACAGTTTATACATGTCCGCCAGGGAAGCGGTAGTCGTAAAACTCGAAGAAAAATCTAAACTAGACAGAAAACTCCAGAAGATCAACAAAATCGTCGAAAATAAAAATTCTTCTGGTAGAGAGGGGTAATCAAAGAATACCAAATATTATTTTCATCATTTTGGCAAAGATTGTGAATCTGCAGGTCAGATGCTGATGGTTTTTGCAAAGAGATTAAACCGACATCCCGGGCTAATAAATGTGATGGATGCCCAAACTGGATCCAATAATGCGGCAACATTTTTATGTGGACAGTAGTTTTTTGTATTCATTTACATTGTCCTCTTACCTTAAGGCTGAACTTGATCCTGTTAACTGAAATCCAACCACTTTTTGTGGGGGAAGAGGAGAGCTGAGGGGTTACAGCACTATTGGCTGAGCTCAAACTCACTTTGGTTCGATATCTATGTAGGACATCGAACTTCTTCCAGTCTACTTAACTGTTTGGGATGGCCCCGATGACCCCAGTGACCGAAATGTTAGAAGACGATCTTTACCTTACTTTAAATTGCAGCTTCAGTACTTTGTTTATATATATATATAGAGAGAGAGAGAGAGAAGCACGCTTTCTTTTCCGTGGGAGCAATGGCGGACTTTTTTGCCAACTTATTTTTTATTCAGCTTTTTATCTAGCAGTGGAATTGGCGTGTCTATAAAAGTTTTCTTGTGCCAGGAACCTCTATCTCTCTTTCTGCCATAGGGACGGTTGTGAAATAATTGCGGAAGTAATCTGTTGGGTCTTCATCGAGACAGTCTGTAGGGTCCTCACAATCTGAGGTTCTCGCCGATTCAGTCTCACCAAGCCACGCTGGCCGGGTAAGGGAGGTAGCTAAAAGCGCCTTGTTCTCACCTGGGTGGATGCCAAGACTGTGAAGTTAGCCTGACACGGAGAGAGAGAGAGAGGCTTAAACAAAGTTTTCTTATCTCGCGACAAACAGAAAGCATCTTCAGGTAACCTTTGTCATCTATTACCAGTTATTTTTTCCCAGCCATGTAAAATGTAGGTACATGTAGCTGCCAGAGGTGTGGGGTTTGCATGGCATAATGTGGTCTTAAAGGAAACACATGCATGCTCTTAAAAATCTTTATAACACGGATGACAGTACGTGTTACCTTAAAATGTAAATGATTTTGTACCATTATTTGGAGAAATACATGAACGAAAATATGATTTATATGTGGCTGATAATGCGTAGTTTGGATGATAAGTACGGGATCTTACGTGGATGATGGTGTGTGTAATACGAGTATTTAGACTACATTGCGTGTAACATCTAGACAATAATGCGAACAATATATACACGACATAGAGTGCCAATTGCGTCTACAATTACTGTAACTGTTGGATGATCATTGGCGATATAGCCTGTAACGTATAGCACTACGTGCAAAGTGTTGATGATGCTGCATTTCGTATGCGGATGATCCTAAAACAAAGTCTTACTTGGATTATCTACATGGATCTTCCTACGTGGAACATCATTATGGAGGATCCTACTTGAAACATTTGTGTAGATGGGAAAACATCTGCATCCTTTATGGAATATCTGTATAGATGTTCCTACGTAGGATGTCTGGAATGGATGATCGTTCCTAAGTGAAATATTCGTATGGATGATCGTTCATACGTGGACCATCTGTGTGGACGATCGATCCTGCGTATTACTTCTGAATGGATGGTCTCCGTGGAACATCAGAGTGATGGTCCTGCGTAGAGTTTCTTGATTATCTTAGATGCTTAATGTTTGGACGAGCTGTAATTTCGTTGACGACATCATACAACCTCAAATGTACAGCTCTCTAATCGCAGTCTCTGGGCGTACCTTAATGGGCTTTAATCAGAGTACAAAATCACTTCAAGGTGGAAGCTCTTTCCCGCCAAACAAATCAACCAATCAACAGAAGGGCGCGTGGCAGTGTAAGGGTTGAGCATTCGCTTCTCACCACTGCAGACAGGTTCTTGATTCTGATTTCGCCACAGTATACTCTCCGTAAGAGACACTGGCCGGGCCGGAAGTCTAGGGTTTTCTTTGAGTACTCCGGTTTCCTCCTTCTCCTCCTCCATCTCTCATCTCATAGTGCGAAATCTCCTCTAGTTCGAAGCACTTTCCCTCCAAAGCAAGCAGCCAACCAGCCTCAGTGCAAAAGCTGACGTTTGGAGTCGTGGGTGGTCAAGGTATGAAAGGGAGGCGTGTAAAAAATTAGCTAAGGGAAGGGGGAGGGAGAAGGGCGATGTGGGGAAGTTATGTAAATAAAAGTTTACGTAAATGCTAGCAACAAACTGTCGGTTTTTGTTTTTCTCCGCCGTTCTTACTGTCTTACTTCCTGTCTCCGATTCTCACGCTTCCTGCTTGTCACGGAGACGGGTGGGTCGGGTGGAATTGGGGAGGAGGGTAACCTTCGTGCCTCATGGAGAGAAGCTCAATCTTTGACCTTTCGCTGAATCGCGCCGCTTTGGGTAGTTGTAGGAGTCTCTGAAGCCTTTCTTCTTCTCTTTTTTTAGCTGAAGAAACACGGTAAGAAAGATTTGTGTGCGTGTGCATCTATCTTTATATTTATATACCGTGTTTGAATGTGTATGCTTACTTGAGTGTTTGTGCGCGTTCAAGTGTGTACGTATGTATGTGAAAGGGAGAGAGAGAGACTGTGAGAGGGATATTTTCTCATTAAGGCAAACGAAGATAATGAAATTATAAACCAAAAGCAACAGGCCTTGTCCACCAAATGGGACCAAAGCCAGACGTTTGGTAGAAAACCCACACCTGCGCTCCGAAGGGAGAGGCGTGTTCTAGTGATTCTCGTGAGAAAACGAACCGACAGCGACGACGACGACGACGACAGCGGTCTAACCTTAGTGCATCTGACGTCAGGGACTCGACAACATTCTCGCCAGTTTGTCCATTAGGCATCTTCCACCAGCTGTCACGTGACTACAAACGTTCTCTGTTCAGTATCTGCGAGCCCTGGGTGTCTCTTCTACATCAGGTATTAGCGATGGCAGCAGCAGCAGCAGCATTTCGTAGCAGTCACAGTGTGGTGAAGAGTGCAATGGCTGTGAACAGTACAAAATCCAAAAAGTATTGGTTATCCTCTAATTACTGTTAAGAACACTTCTGACCTGCCCCTCCATTCTTGTCGTCGACTTGCGTACCCCGATCCTGTTATCGACTAGCTCATTGTTTTCGACCTACCTCCGCACCCTCCCCATCCTGTTCCCAACTTGCCTTCCCTCGATCCTGTTCTCATCTTTCTCTCCCCCCACCACATCCTGTTTCTGATGTGCTCTTGATCATGTCATCGAGTTACATCCTCCCTTCATCCCAATCATATCCTGGAGACAATAAGCCGTCTCCTATAGCCAAGATCTTGCAGCTCTGAAAGCATCGCTGGAGCCCATTAACTACCACCCTTTGCGGTATAATCAACCGACTGTTTCGTGCTTACACTGGCTGATGATTGAGAGTGGGAATTCAGCATTTATCAAATGCGTCCATCCAACTTCTGGAGGAGGCACATCTCGCGCTAAGTTAAGCATGGCGCTATCTCTGGACACAAACGGCCTTTAGTTCCGAATAAAGAACCTCCGTGTCTGTAGCAGAGACACACGGGTATCAGTGCAGAAACTTTTCTCTTTCACATTCATCGGTGTCCCATGGCAACAATCAATCAGCATTTAGCCGTTTTCTTAGTGCCGTGCGCAAACTGGAAACGGGGGGGGGGGAAGCGGAGGGGGGCGTCAAACGTACATGCGTGGCTGAGCTTCTATCATTCTTTCCCCGTTAGCGTCTTCTACAAGCTACGCCATTTCAGCTTCATTAACATGGATAAGGAGAGAGCTTATTCAAAGACAAGTTCTGAGTCTGAGAAAGTCGCTTCTACAGTTTCCTGCTCTTGCCGACGCCAAAATTTGAAGGTAGCGGGGAGCAGAACCAAAGCAAAAACGGTGAACACGAAGCGTTGCTTGGCCTGCTTCACACATGAACGTGTCTGCTTGTGTCTGGCTCTCCCACCTTTGACCAAGTATCCTCTTTGCTTTGAGTATCCTCTACTTCACATATCCGACAACGTGCGTTCGATTTTAAAAAAGAAAAACCTTTTAACTCAACAAGTGATGACGAGTGTTGGTAGCTTGTCTCATTTACTGGACATGGAAACGCTATTTCTGAGAAAGAATACTGCATTGATTGACAACGTGGCCGTTAAAGAGAAAATTACTTCTAAGATTAACTTCGACTTCTTGACAGGATGTTAAACATTTGCCTTTGCTGTCCTTGGAGGTTTACGGTCACTGTTAACGTTAACCCTTTTTTTGTCGGAGAGGGGTGGGGGAGTGGAGGTGAGATGAGGGCCGCCTGATGCCCAGTGCCGACAGGACTGGCTGACGTTTAACAGAGACCAGACTATCTGACGCTCAGTGAAGACGGGACTAACGGACGCATAAAAATGATACCTCCCGCGAGAAAACTCCGACCTGTGTAAAAGGGATAGTACTTTGGAAGTTCAGAAAAGAGCTGTGAACACAGGAAATAACGGTTGGTTGGTGAGCCAGAAGAAAATGGAGTTAAAGAGCCACATTTATGAGAAACCTTATCTCTCACTTTGAAATAGCGAATGACAAAACCTTTCAAACATGGTGCGATTTACGGAGAAACATTTTCCCCGATATGTACAGCTGAGGACAGCTTTTGCATCTCGTTCTTGTGCAATACATCGGAATCGTTCCTCTATTTTTTTCTGACAATGTTACGCCGTCCTTCGCTGTCGATATGGCATCGTGTACCTTGAACTTTAGCTCATAATGGCTTGCCCTGCTTTTTTTTTTTTTTTTTTTTGCTAAGCTAAAGGTTCGAGGTTATGCAAGCATGTGCACGCGCCAGCTAGCACGTAGATCACGTGACGAACAGACCCACGAATTTACACACGCAGTCTTACACACACACACACACACACACACACACACACACACACACACAGAGGAAATGCATTAGAAGGGAAAGGGAAAGAAGTAAGAGACACACACACACTACATGCACACACGCACACATGCACTCGTGCACACGCACACTCACGCACGCACACATAGACACAAACCCCCGCGCACACACACACACACAACCACACGGATTTGCCACTTCAGCTAGTTTATCTTGTTCCTTCTGCTGTTATTGTTTCTGTTGATATGTTTTTAACAGACAATAGCAATAAGCAAACATCCCACCCCTCTTAAGTCAGTGGCGTAGGAACAAGGGGGGCAAGGGGGGCAGCCGCCCCCCAAAAAAAGATCCTGGGAAGGCAAGAATGTGAACGTTATTCATAGTCAGCATGGAGCTTGCCCACCCCCCCCCCCTTAAAGCCGAGCATCTTCCTACGCCACTGCAAGTATCTGAATGGGAGTATAAATGTGTGTGTATGGAGTACTTATGCTCCAGTTTAGACATATGTACTTTTTAATATACATACATTTACACAAATAAATTATACATACAGTATCAAGTCGTCAGCTCGCCAGCTACATATTTTGCTACACTTTGTGACAAAAAGTACTTCCCGATAAGTTATCCCTCGGGCATATGGATCCTCTATTTCGCCATCCTCATCCATGATAAATATTGAATGGTGAGATAAAATACAACTTTATTTATCGAAGCAGGCAACTAGTAGCAGCTCTGTATAGGGAAGCAAGGGTTAGAACCACACAGCACAACAACAATAACATACCATAACACATTCATACCCGCTCCACCAGACAACCCGTCACACAATCATGGTTGGGACTCACGAGTCACGATCTACATTTCATCAGCTCACAGAAGCGTTCAGAAGTCGCTCGACCGAAGCAACAAAGTACGGAAATGCGTGAACTATTCTGTTCACTCCTCCGTTCTTCATCTTCATCCATGTGCTTCGTTCATGTTTTCAAGGTGTCATCCGCTTGCTGACGCCTGTGTTTCTTTCACGGTTGACTGGTTCCTTTAATCGTAAAGCAGGGCATTGAGCTTCCTACTAATTTAATTATTATTATTATTGTGTGTGTGTGTGTGTGTGTGTGTGTGTGTGTGTGTGTGTGCGCGTACGTGCGTAGATGCATGCTTAGGCATGTATGTGTGTGAGCTAGCATCCTTGCAAATGTATCTAGTATGTGCGCGTGGATATATTCGTAAATCTATCGGAGGTACTAACAGCATGAACAGGTGCACATACCACACGCATAAGAAAGCACCCGGCGTACTCAAAGGACGTCATACACTTTGGATAACGTGAGGCAGGAGCAGATAGACTGAAGTCGATTTATTGCTGGGAGGGTCTCAGATGAGGTCAAGGGTTATAAAAGTGTCCCTGATTTTTCCTCTCTTTTCGTCTTCATCTTTCCCACCTTCCTCTTCCATTCCCCTGCATCATCGTCTCTCTAAGCCCTTCCCTATCCTTCCTTCCTTCCTGGTCCTGCGCCTGCTGCTTCAGATTTTTTCTGCCAACTCCACGAGTTTATCCCATTTTTTCTCGCTCCCAATTTGTTTTGTTTTTTATACCCCCCGACATGTTGCCACCTCGTGCGGCGGACGGAGTTAACAGAGCGCCCAGCGTAAGTCACACGCCCGTAACAACCTGCCTGGTGTTATCAGGTGTATCACACCTCCACACTTCAAGCGGCTGCCATAAATTCGTCACAGTCGGGTCACAACGAATCCTCACTTCGCCTACCTTTTAGGTCTGGAACGTCCTTTGCCCTCCACCATTTTCAAACCATGACGAAAGTGGTCGCGTTCAGTTCCCTGAGCGCCAAACGGGATGCGGGGTGGGAGTGGGGTGGGGTGGGGTGGGTTGGGGAAGAAGAGAGGAATCTTAACCGCCTTTCGACTAGGAGCGAGATGTTTTCGTGGAACCCATTGCTAGGAAGTGACTGAACGGCGCGCAAATTACTGCAGGCACGTGTATGTCAAGTATGAAGCGTAAGCCACGACAGACATTTGTGCTACATTTTTTCCTCCCAAGCTAGTTTTTTTTTAGATTGGATATTATCCCTGGATCTTGTTTAATGCCTTTCTTTGATTTTAGCTTCTTCGAATTCTTTGGGGTCCCTCCCACTTAAAGCCATGTCATAGAATTGGGTACTTTTCTTCGAGGCTGAACTCGAGTAGAACTGGCTGACAGTCTGGAAGGATGATAAAAAGCAAAGAAATACCCCACTTTCAGCACTCTTTTTGCCTGCAGAAGCAAATGCTTACATCTACCAGGAGGACAATTTTTAAAGCGGGTGCCAACAGAAGCAGATGTTTACAAACCGATGGAAAGACACGATGAAGTGTCTAGCAAAGGAAAAGTTTAACAATGTTGCTTCAAGATTCAAGATTCTTTTATTCTGTCGCCCTCCATGGGGTATTGAGAAATTAGGAAATATCCATGCATATTCATTGACATTCTTATCATTATATATAGAGTATCTCTCATTCACATATACTCAAAAATAATCCACTCATTATTTCCTTTTTCCAACCTCTTCATGTAAATTTGGATATGTAATCGAGTGAGTTAAAGCATGTGAGCACATGTAAACAAGGGATAACCACTCTCTTGTTCTCTCTCACTTTCACAGGTTTTCTGTATTCTTTGCTATTTCTTTATCACAAAGGGTAATGTACATATTAGTGCACTCCCATCCATCCCTATGTATGACTCTTCCCCACCCCGCACCCTCCGTGAGAGGTCCAACAGTAAGCTCACAGTTGATTTCATGGCCTTACCGGAAGACGAGTGCAATCTACGTAATGAGAAGTTCGCGTGCCTCAGATGAATAAAGATTGTTTTTCAAGACGCTTAGGAATCTAAAATGACCGGGCCTGCGTCATGGCTATTTGCTCCACAGACATCTACCTTCGTTAATTTCGTCACACGCCTCGTCTATCATCGTAAGTGAACGTCGATCTCTACTAAGGACGAGTTCTACCCCGCCCCATTTAACTTCCGGCGGGGAGAGTTATGGGTCTTTTGAGTGGCCGTCAGATGGAATGGTTGATAAGTCTAGATTTATACTTACCTGTTAAGGATCGTAATTTCGGCCTTCTCCTCAGCCCCTTCTGGCTTCACACATTTCACTTCCCCTGCCGTGCCAAGAGATGGTTTTAGTTGATGAGAGTGAGTGCCTAAGCTGTTATCTCTTCTTCGGTCGCTCACAGTTTAAGACAGCACGCAAGCAGATTGTCGACTGAAGTCATTGTGAGGTTCTGTGCCTTTCCCTCCCCCCACTCCCCCATTCCCCCAAAAAAGACCTGGCAACAGACACGGCTTCCCACGGGGAGTTATCAGACATGATAACACCACTCTAAGACTATCAATGCCTTCCTTAGCCAGAGTTGTAAACTTTAAGAAGGTCACTTTGTAGAAGCTAGACGTCTTCACCTGCCATTCTCCTCACCCGCTTTCGGGTGCAGGAAAATCGGGTGGCACCAGCGATACGGCATCAGCAATTAGAAGCATGATTTTGTTCTAATGCTGCAGATGACGTGTTGAAAACTGTGTGGAACGTGGATTGCAGAATGTGTGTGCACACACACACACACACACACACAAGTTCACGCGTAAGAGAGAAACGGCGCTCGCCAAGAAAGACTAAATAAAATTCTCTTCTTTGATAATGTAATACAAACGAAAGTCTGTGAGAATTTGGACAAGAAAACACTTTCTTCCAGGCGTGCAGACATCTCTCACAATGCACATGGTGGCGGCAGTTGTTGTGGTTAGGGTGGAAAATGGGGGAAATGAATGGGTAGGTGGCGCCAGTGATCACTACTGCATTCCACATGGTGTCGGCAGCCGACGTAAATGTCAGCACCCGAGAGCCCGCAGACGACAAGAGATTGTATCAGGTCAGCTCGAGGTTTGAGAGAAAACTTCATTTCGTCGCTTCGGCCTGACTTTACTGCCTTGTCTCCACATGGCGGAGATATCTCACTGAACCACCACCAATCCCCTCGCGCGAGTAGTCAGGTCGACCCTCGTAGATTCCATTAGGAGGACGTGAAAGACATCAGCCTAAACCCATGTCCGGTGATAAATTAATTCTTTTTTATCATGTCTTGCATGTATGTGTATATGAAAGAAAACCTGCAACCCTTAACTGAAGTCCGATAATAATTCCACCCTAAATTCAAGTCCTATGCTAACTTCATTCTTCAGGCTCTCCCTCTTTCCACGCACACATACACACACACACGTGTATATTGGTACGTATAATGTATGTGTGTACGTATATCAGTGCACAACCTCGACAGGCTTTTAGGACATGCAAATCGTATTCAGTTTTATCTTGTAATAAAAAACTTTTACATCTACGAGCTGACATTGCAAGTGGCCTGATGGAATTAGCAAAAGGCACTTCCATCTTCCTCAACATGTTTAAGATGGCTGTATAGGATGCGAAGCGCCTCTCTTGGGTGTGAAAAGGTTAATCCACTCACCTCTGATAAACGAGACGTAGCTGTTGTAGACGGATTTATCTCTCCTTCCGTCTGGCTTTACAGTGATGGCGACGGCGTGCAACCTTCTCCCGACTGGTCGGCCTGCCTGCCGCCATGTTTCACGTGTCTGCAGACACAGCAGTCTGTGAAGACGGTTACAAGTATGCGTGTCTTTGCTTTGTGTTGGTGTGTGTGTGTGAGAGAGATATATATAATATAAGCTGATGTAATTCTTGATTTAGCCACTACACTACCGGCGCCCAGTTCGATTTCTGACGTCAGAATATGTGATATTGCAAGTGCTTTTGGGGTTTCGGCTGACGACTTAACCAGCAGCTTTTACATTTTCAGCTGACTACTTACTTATAGCAACAGCTTTTATATTTTCAGCTGACTACTTACCAACACTTTTACATTTTCAGCTGACTACTTACTTATAGCAACAGCTTTTATATTTTCAGCTGACTACTTACTTATAGCAACAGCTTTTATATTTTCAGCTGACTACTTATAGCAACAGCTTATATATTTTCAGCTGACTACTTACCAACACTTTTACATTTTCAGCTGACTACTTACCAACAGCTTATATATTTTCAGCTGACTACTTACTTATAGCAACAGCTTTTACATTTTCAGCTGACTACTTATAGCAACAGCTTTTACATTTTCAGCTGACTACTTACTTATAGCAACAGCTTTTACATTTTCCAGCTGACTACTTACTTATAGCAACAGCTTTTACATTTTCAGCTGACTACTTACTTATAGCAAGAGCTTATATATTTTCAGCTGACTACTTACTTATAGCAACAGCTTATATATTTTCAGCTGACTACTTACAGCAGCTTAAATATTTTCAGCTACTACTTATAGCAACAGCTTTTACATTTTCAGCTGACTACTTAGCGATCGATTTTACGTTTTCAGCTGACTACTTAGCAACGGTGCTTCCCGCTCTTTGACTTAGCAACAGCTGTTCCAGCTTCAACTGGTTACTTTGCAACGACTTTTCCTGTTTCGGCCGGTTACTTAACACGGGTTTTTCCAGTTTCAGCTAGTTTACAATATGATGTGCACGGAATTCTCTTCTTCCGCTCACCGCAGACACGAATAAGAAAGAAATTTGATTTAATGGCATCACGGTTCTTTCAGTCTGAAACTGTACTGATTAGACCCAATCAAAACTATCTTCAGCAGTGAACCGCACATAACAAAGTTCTGCTTTTTTATTGGAGTCTCTCGCCGACTTCGTTCTCTACCCCTTTGAGGAGACGTACGTGGCACCCGTGGGGGTTGCCGTAGAAGCTGCGCTCCGAATAACTGATGAGTAGAAAAGGCGTTGTGGGGAGTTGTGGGGAGTTGGGGCGTCATGCCTACGAGTCTCTCTGGGAGGAATGGAATGGAATTAGTTATGCTTGTCTTGGGCACTCAAGTTTTGATCCAGAACTATGCATGATGGACGAGGCAGAGTAGTAACCACTGTTGCTGGTCTCTGTCTCTCTTCCTCCTCGCTTTCTTTATGTCACGCTTATTCCCTCTCTCGCTCGGTTTTTTTTTGTCTTTCACGCTTTTTCTCTCTTTATCTCCCTCTCCCTCTCTCTCTCTGTCTCCATGTCACCCTCATCTGTCTATATCATTGTCTCTATCTCTCTCTTTTCTTATTGTGTCTCTCTCTCTCTCTTTCACTTTCCTTTCTCATACTCTCTGTCTCTTCTCTATCGTATTCTCACAATTTAGGTCTTAATAGCTTCACTAGAAATGCACTGGTGCGACTTCGATTTGGAATTTCAGACATTATGTCACATGCCGCAAGATATTCTGGCAATAAGTAGGATGTGCCCTATGTGTCACGTTGACGAAGAGGGCGAGTTTCATTTTATATTATACTGGTTTTATATATATATATAAGTCTAATAGATCTACGAAAAAGTTTCATTCCAAAAAAGTATTGACATAGACCTAATAACTTTAAAGTAATGATGCTGATGTCAGCAAAAATGAGATAATACTATGAAACATTGCTAAGTTTTTATCTCTAGCGACAAAGAAAAGAAATATTACTCTATGTTAAAAGATATTCTTCGTCTGTCGTGTATTATATATTTTTCCTGTAATATGTTGTATGCTAATTTCTTGAATGGGCCCAAAGGCCTCACAAAATAAACTATTCGTGTTCGCATTCCTCTCTCAGTCATATGACTCATATCCTCTCTCGTTCTGTTACGATCTCTTCTCTCGCGCTCTGTCTCACTTTCCTCGCTCACGCTCACTCTCTGTCTCTTCACTCTCGTCTTCTTTTATTTTTTGGTTTTAGAAGGAAAGGTCTTCCACCTTAAGACGATTTCGCACGATGTGAGAGAGGTATGATAAAGGGGTGGGGAGGGGTGGAGGAAGGAAACCAGAGTACCCGGAGAAAACCCACTATATGGCTGGCCATGCGAACAGGCGTCACAGGCAGAGAGTGTCCCCTCAGACGAGATTTGAACCATGAACTTTTCATTGCAGCGGTAATAAGCGAGCGTCTTAACCACTACACCCACTACACTACCGGACGCCCCCTCTCTTCTCTGTGTCATCCTCTCTCCTCTTTATGTCACTCTCTATATATCAGTCTCTCTTTATCCTCTCTCCCTCTCTCTTGTGTTCCTCTTTCCTCATCTCTCTTTCTTTTCTCCATCGTATCATTTATTCATTCTGCCCGCATCATCTTTCCGTTACCGACGACTCACCAGTTAACAGGGTCGTCTGCTTCGTCTTGATGCACATCCTTCGTTACTGGCTCTGCGTAAAACACCAACCCAACCCCTTCCTCCAGCATCCAATCCATTCACCCTCCCATCCTGCCAGCTCTCACACATGTTCGTCCCAGACTAGTATTTTTTTCACCCTCTTCTTTTGTGCAGCTAATTCATCAGCAAACAACAAAAAACTCCTTTTCCCCGCTCTGCCACATTACCATCATACCGATAAAGATGTCGGGGTTTTCTTTTCTTTTCTTTCGAACAGACGAACATTCAAACCAAGTGCCGAAGTCAGCTGCTTGTATATCGCGTCTGCTTCGCTGTCTGGGGGAATCCTCTTTCTGGATACAAACAGGGTCAAGTGTGTTGTCCGACTTCAAGCATGATGATTTTTACGAGTTCCCCCGGCAGTGATCTTTCTTTCTTCGTCGTCTCTTTTTTTCGAAGAGGCGTGTTAGGACAGTGGTGGATTTAAGAAGCTTCCAGCTGTTTGCTGTACCGTGAGCTGCGGCCGAGGAAAAATTAAAAACGGCTCTTATCAGCCGGGCGGGAGTTTGCTAAAGGGAGCTAATCAGAATAGATTAGAGGAGATGCTTCTTTCCCCTTCCCCTCCCCATCACTCCGCCCTGCTGCTGTCCCGATAATCACAAGTTAGTGCGCTTGACCGGCGAGAAATCCCCCGAAGAGCTTCCAAAGTAAGCTCATGAGTGCCTCTTATTGAAATTCCAGAGCTGATCGAAGAAATCATGCACTCCCCCAGTGTTCGTGTCCTTCTGGCAGCAGCCGTTATATATGCCATAATTTTATTGTTGTTATTTTTGTTGTATAGATTTTGTTCTTGGATGCCAAAATCCTGCTACTTGACTCCCTAATGAGGAAGCACATGATGGAATCGAATTCTTTTTGACAGGGCCATGTTTCTCCCAACAATATTTCTTATTTCAATTCATGCAGTGAGGTTGAGTAAGCTGCTAGGAAGTATAAGATGGTCCTGGAGGGTCATAATGCTTTTTTCATAGCAATAAATAAACATTCCCGCACAAGAAACAAACAGTTTTCATTTACAGATGATTGCATTATGAATATGTATTTTGTTTGTCTACGTGGTGGAATAAATGTCTGTATACTCATGTTCAGAAATATGTACACATTTCCATATATTTATACAAACGTACAATATCAGGCCGTTACTTCGCCAACCCCGCATCTTGTCATGTGACAGAAAGGATTTCCTGACAGGTCATTCTTGGATTATATGGATCTCTTGTTTCGATGTTTTCGCCACTCGGGGCTGACACAACTTTTGACCAATCAAAATTATTAATCACTAATTTAGACCCTTCACGTCGCCAAGACAGCATCATTGGTTGTATAAAAACACATACATTATGCATGACGGACAGCGGATAAATGTCACTTACCAGAAAAAAAATGTCATTTCTTTATAAAGAAACCTTACTCCCTTCTTTATTCTGGTTCTTTTTTGACTTAGGGCCTTGTATGAGGAGAATTCCCTTCTTGCTCCCCACCCCACCTATATCTCGCAAATATTGGATGGTATGGATGATGGCGAGATAACGAGTCCTCTGTGTGTGTGCGCGTGAGTGAGTGTGTAGCATATGAGAAAGACACAGAATATATCATTAATTGTAAAGCCCCAAGAACACACATGTAAAGCGAACAACACAAAAACAGTCAGTTTAACAACAGAAGAACGCCGTCAATTTAACAACACGAAACAGTGTAAATTTAACAGCACAAAAACCGTCAATTTAAAACACAATTTTTATTGACAAATTATCTTTGTCATGGCACCTGCGATGTTGGCGACTCTGTATCACAAGGCCATGGGACTGCATGACAG
Organism: Marisa cornuarietis; assembly: GCA_004794655.1. Taxonomy (NCBI): domain Eukaryota; kingdom Metazoa; phylum Mollusca; class Gastropoda; order Architaenioglossa; family Ampullariidae; genus Marisa; species Marisa cornuarietis. The sequence continues at coordinate 2,249,900 of SMMW01000572.1, forward strand.
ATATCATATCCATTCATCCATCAACCCATCTATTCCCTCAGCCCTGGTAGGCCGTATGCGTTTCTAATGTATAACCACCATCTTTCTTGGATGTCCAATAGACTGGAATGAGGTAAATAACAGACCAGTCCATTCTTGCTTGTGTCCTCCAGTTTCTTTTTTTTTTGGGGGGGAGGTATATCGTATATATATATATATAGATATATACACATCGATCAAGTCAACAGACTCCAGTTTAATGTTTCCAGGCATTACTTAGACACAGCCGAGGATCTCCTAACATTCTAACATTACTGGATGACAAACCTATAGGTGCTTCAATTCTTTATCATATTATATATATATATATATGGTATATCCAAGTCACACGTTTTATATATTCTTTCTAAACAAGTGCTAAATGAAAAGATTTGTTTGGAGCCATTGGTCACGAATTCAACCGTCTTCGAAATATAAATACCACAGAAAAAGGGCCATCCATATAGACATCCATCTGTAGATTGGTGTCAGAACACCAAGAGGTGATAAATAAACACTGAAACACTGAGCGCTATTCACTGATCGGATCGTCAAAATCAAGTCGCAGACCTCGAGATCTGAGCACAAGGAAAGAGGGGGAAGGACACGAGACAAATCCCCGTCTGTACGGATTTTTACGTGCAGTATACATCGTGAGAACGGAAGGCGATGGGGAGGAGTCTTGTCGGCTGACCCAGTCGCACACCTGCCAAAAGACAGAGCCCCTACTGTAGTGCCTTCACTGAGAGTCTTAGTATGAACAACAAGGTCGGAGCACTCTCACACCTGCCGGGGTCGAACGAATATGACCAGACGCTGCATGTCAATGAATCACGCAGACCAAAGCGCAAACCGCGGATGGATACACGCGTTAGAACCACTAGGCACCAGGCATTGCCTCAGTACCTTCCTTTGTTACAAAAATATTCCTTGAGGACGTTCTTTGGAGGCTTCATATTCTGGTTGTCAGCCCGGTCGACTGTTGAAAACAAAGTTTCGAGCTTGAGGCCGCTGAAAAATTTCTTCTGCCTACCCAGCAGGAATGGTTATTCGATTTGTCAGAGAAGGCTGAGGGTGCAGAAGAAGAGATTTAGATCAGCCCTCCACTTACCTGAACACCCGCACGACTATAAAACTCTTTGCCCTTAAATACCCTTTTAAGAACTTATCAAACCAGTCATTATTAATCAGTCCTTGCAGCTAACTGGCTGAACTCTTGTGACGAAAGACACAAAGAAGGTACGTTACATTGTACAGTAGTAGCATTACTGAAAGGTGCAGGGATGCGGGAACTGTAACATTTGACAGCGTTGGTTGGCGAGCATGTAACAAACTCAGCGTGCATGTAAAATTGTCAGATTGAATCAAATGAAGCCAATATTACACGCGGGTAGACTAATATACAGAAAATAACACGAAATAGGTGGCTTTAGTGATTTGTAGATCTGTTTAGATTTCAGGGGCCAGCTGCACGACACATTTCTAATTTTAAACACTTTTAGGCCTTAAATCTATTTAGATAATCAGTTTAAAGTGCACACCGCAATTTTGTAATTTTCAAAATTAAAACTACTTTAAGTAAGATAAACTTGTTTAAGTCTGATTTTCCGTCCTGTCAGTACAATTTGTTGTATGTTCTTGTGCAATGCATCAAAATGGCAGAGAGGAGATTTTGCTTCTTTAGAACAGTTTTAAGGTTTAGAAACATGTTATTCAACTGGCCCCAGAAGAATAATTTTTTTCTAAAAATTTAAGTCTCAGCTCAACTTACATAATACTGTGCAACCTGGGGGTGTTTAAGACTGATAAATGACAAGATCTAGGCACCACGGACCAGCTGCACAGCCACGCTACCTGGATACTAATGCTTGGCAGGTAGCTAAGCTACTGATATTTTTATAAGCATTCAGCTAGCGGGATTGTGCGTCCGGCTTCAGACTGTCGAAGTTGCATAACAGAGTTTCCGGTGTCCTAATTGCTTTCTTCTCACACTTAAAGTAATGAAACCTTCTTCTCTTTTTTTGCCATTCAGCTGGTAGGAAAAGAAGGCACGATAAAATTAAACTAGGGCCTGCCAGTTCTTTTTCCTTGAAGTCGGGAGCAAATAAAAAAAAAAAAGAAAGCTCGTAAAGTTTTACGCTTATTAACCAAGAGTAGTCTGCCCTGAGCACATTGAACCGGAGTCATTCAAGATTTGACAGCTAAGCACTTTGCTAAAAAAATGCAACAGTTTAAAAAAATCATCTTTATTAGTTGGAACCTGTATTTCTCCCACCACCAACATGTTGTATCCCCGACCAAAAACAAACAAAGGTTTCGAGAAGGGGGAACGGAGGGCGGTTTGCTGCACGATCCTGCTGTAACAACAACGTGTGATGTGAACCAGGGGAGTGGGGTGAAAGGAAAATTTGGAGGAGAGGGGGTTGGCACCAAACCAGGGTCTGGAAGAAATCAATTAAATTTTACGAGGAACCTACACGCGGCGACTTGACGCCTTCTAGCTCCCTGATGAGTGGAGGTGGGGGTGGAGGCGGAGGAAGGGGTAGAACAAGGCATGATGGGAAACATCTGCTCTTCGTCCTTTCGCTTCTTGGCATCCGAACGTAATGGCTGAAGGGAAATTTTTGTTCCGAATGCAGATCGAAGCCAACCTACTCCTGACCTCAGCGTGCACTCTCAACCGCCGTGCCTTATATTTTGGTCACCAACAGGTGACTTCCTACATCGAGAGAGTAGCAACGAGCGTTTGGACGAGGACCGCTTGGCGGTGCTAGGTCTTGACGTAGGGGACTCTGTGCTTTGACGTCACGACCTAGCGAGGACTGCGAAGTGACGCTAGGTTACGTGCAGTAAGGAACCTTGTTCTCGTCCGTAAGAAATGTGACGTCACGACCTTCCGCTTACATTGTTGATTCTTGCGTCCGGTGTTTAAACTCGGGTAATCGTCACAGTATTTTTTTCAATGGAGGTACATGCCTGCAATGTATCTCCCAGTGCCCTGGCCGGGTGGTACTACAAGCTAACCAGGTTAGAATGTGTGTGTGTGTATGTGTGTGTGTGTGTGTGTGTGTGTGCGCGCGCGCATAATTATGTCTGCCCCTTTCATAACTACACGCATCACTCCACCTCCTAGGTACCTGTTATGCTCGTGCACTATTTATGCCAGTCAAAAAAATGACCGGGTGGGTGGGTGGAAGCACATTGACGTACAGGGCTCATATTCATGAAGCACAGTTACTCCGCCTGTTGCCCAATCCGAGCTGGGTATATCATCTAATAGAATACTGGACACGGGGTAGGCCTACCCATATATCGTTTTACCAGCCAGCATTTTATCAGAGGTGTCGCCCTTCCAAAAAATTTTTCTACCTAGGGTAAATACAGCGGAGATAATGACTGAGTTATATTTAGTATGATCTAGTGTAGCAAAAAGTTGGGAGTAGGAGTAATTTCCGGCTCCCGTACGCAAGTAGCCAAGATGACACGATGACCTCCTAAGGAACGCAGCCTGAGTCTGGGCCGTCATGTGTTTATGTGCGCTTACGCAGACTTCCATTTTGTCACCAGTCATGCGCAAACGGCTGACACCGTAACGAGCCAGACTTCCGGAATGGGGAAGTGCTATCAGGCGCTCCCGATCAAATGTCTTCGCTCCCTTCACCTGAAAAACTAATTTTGGTGGCTGAAATATCCTCCGACCCAGGAAAACATGGCGGGCGCGTAGCCTTCGAGAACGATAATCACACAAATGTATGCGCATAAAGAAAATAGTCCACCCACCCGCCCAAGACACTCCGTGCTAGTAACCTTGTTAGTCTGATGGAACTAAGGGTGTCGATTACTCCGCCATGCGAGAGATAAATGTCAGCAAAGTGTTCCTTGATTACCTTTTTTTCATTTGCATACGTGCATGTTCCGCGTTGTGTCCATGATCCTCCAGCTCTTTCGCCGCAGTGCAGATGCTTCTTGGCTTACGATGATGTTACCTCCCCATCGTAAACTAAAATAAAGTCGAAAATGCATTTAATACCATAAGCTACCCAACATCATAGGCTAGCCTGGCGCGTGGCCTAACGTTAACTTGGTCAGAGCACTTTATTAGCCTTCATTCAGACAAAATAATCCAACGCAAAATCTATTTTATAATAAGGTGTCAAATATTTCATGTAATTTATTGAATACTGCACTGAAAGATTCAAACTTCCAACTATTGATTCTACATTGCTTTTGCACTTTGTTGTAAAATTCACAAATCGAAAGTCGAACCATCTTTAACTCGGGGACATCTGTACAAGAGGCTTATACCGCTCGCTATGAAACTCATCCCATACAGGCCCCTACAACTTTTGACCAATCGGGGTTATTAATCATTAATTTAGACCAATCACAAAGATAAACTACGTCATTGGTTAATAAAAATGCATACATTATGCTTAGAACCAGAAAAATTTCATTTTTTATAAAGAAGCCTAACTCTGTTCTATTTTCTGAATCTATTCACTATTCAATATTTAGCCTTTTATTTATTAAGCCTTATTATATACTATTTAACTTTTCATTATGCTATTTTTAATTTGTCCTTTATGTGTTCATGCATTTGATTGGTTCTTTTGACACTGGGGTTCTGTATGGGGTGAATTCCTTTCATGGCACCTCATACCTCGCACATGTCTCTACCACGCGGCGTTCCTCGCCCCCATTCCCTCCTACCCTGACCAAGTTCCTTTTTTACATTCTCTTTTGTTCGCAGACTTTAAGAGGATTTATCTACACGCCTTTTGTGAGTAAAAACAGATTTCCTGAGTGGTTTCCAGCTCTGCTGGAATAGTGTTCATGCAATCAACAGGTCAACTTTTTTGTTTTTTTTTTAGGCGTAAAGGAATAAGACAGGTGATAATCAAACACAAACATTGTCTTGTTTAGCGTGACGCTCATTTTCATCATGCTCCCAGCGGATTGAAACAGGGTCCGTATGTTTCCTGTTGCAAGTTTCACGTTCGTCTTTCTGCGTCGTTTTGGCGGGAGAGCGGCTGACATTTTTATTACTTGGTCTAATGGGATGGGAAGAAAGACAGTAAAAACTCGTTTTAGAATTTTTTGCAAGTATTAGACTAACAAAGTGTGCCCTTCTGCAGCAGGTATTTTAAGAGGAACATAAAATATTCAGGAGTCACAAGGAGCTTAACAGAGAAGTAAATAGCATTCTGGGACCACATGGGTGATAAAAGACTATTATATTATCACATTAATATTAACAGACTGTCACATTAATGTTCTTGTAAGTCACATAATTTTAATATACGAGCATAAAGCGTCCTGGTGCCAGAGAGATTTTAACAGACGTGCATATAGTGTCTACAGGAATTTTAACAGACACGCATATCGCGTCCTGGTGCCGCGGAGATTCTTTGTCCCGGTGCATCACGAGCCTGTCCTGGTACGATAGGAATTTCGTCGTAAGTGGGAGCTGGCGCTGGGGTGCTAACTGATCACGAAGTTCAACTTTTAGTGGTCACGATGGTCAAAGATCTCAGTAAATGATTGATTGGTAAGACTCGTATTGCATCGATGGCCTAGAGCCGCGGTTCTCAACCTGGGGGGCGCACCCCCCAAGGGGGGCGCAAGCTGCTGAAAAGGGGGCCGCAAAGGCGGTCATTTTCTCATATCTCATATAGGTATTAGTGGCTAAGGGGGGCGCGCGGACGTACCTTTATTCGTCTGGGGGGGCGTCACAAGTAAAAGGTTGAGAAACGCTGGCCTAGAGTATGCTAGCGTGAAGATAATTGTTCACGTGCGTTCTTTCTCTCCCTGGCTCGCTTACTTTATTTGGCTATTCCTGTGTCTACCTACCTGTACACAGCACACACTACAGTCATGCATTCTGAAATACGGACCAAGCTACTGATTTCACACCCACACCCACCTACACACAGAGAGAAAGATATATATATATACACAGATGCTGCAACGGAAACCATACCTTTTAACGACATCAGCTGTGAATTACTCTGATGGGATCTGTCAAACACCCGTCCATTTCGTACTATCTGCAGTCTCGAACAAAATTAACCCTTTTACCTGTGGAGATGGGGAAAGTTTTCTGGGAAGTATGGAGATAAGGCCCACTCAATACTGGCCTTTGTACCACGCAACACTAAAAGCATTGATATGCAGCATCTGTCTGTTGTAAGTTCTTGCTTTTTTAAGTCTGGGAAAATCTACTTTTTAGATAGTCTATTTAGTATTCCTAGTTGCACGTGATGGAGACAGCGCTAGCGTTGAGGAGGAAATGTGTGGGGGATTCTAATTATAGAGAATAAAGCTATTCCCTGTAGGGGCTGTCCAATCTTAAAACGACTTCTGCAGCGATCTCATCTGACCCTTTCCAAAAGGTTTCTACCTTCCAAATTTACTCCGTTTCGTTTCACTCGTTGATCGTTTCAGGGCATCTAGTTCAATCACCCTCCAGGCTTGAATCGAGCATCTGTTCAAAAGTTCGAGCCGCCTTCTTCTGTCCTGAAGATATTTATGGTGGTACAGTATGTTAGGAGAGGAAGGGTTGGGGAATTAGCATTTGGAGTGCTGCCGCTTTGTCAGAAATCTCTTTAAGTGCTGCGGTAAGGACAGACCGATACGACAACGATGTTTTATGGGGAAAAGAAAGATTGTGGCAGATGTAATGAACGGCTGGAGATAAGCTCTGGAGATCGGGGGAAAAAACAGGCAACTCATTGGGAACTAAAGCTGAGAAAGTGGCATTGACCGCTTTTAAACAAGGCTATGCAAATCGTTTATGGCATTTCAGAATTTTATCTATTTCCGTGGTTTCAGGGTGGTTTTTTTTTGTTCCTTTCACATCTCCCGACAACCACTTTGATTGATTTCCGCTTACCGCTTACATCGGCAGAAAAGACAAGCTTCTTTTGCTAAAAAGTTAGAAAAAAGACTTAATTGTTCTGGACAGCGTGGAAGTGCGTGTGACTAAACATTCTCCGTCTTTCGTGATTTTATCTTGGGATGATTTTTAACGAGACTTGGTTGGGAATTATGCCACAGACCTTTCAGGAGAAATCTTATAAATAAAAAAAGCCGACTTAAAAAAAACACGATGATTTAAACCCCCTGAGCTATGGGATTTACAAAGGCGTTTCCAGGGCAGAACAGTTGTGGACCCTGTTCTTGTTAGATCACTTCATTAGTACCTAGGCTAGCTCTTTTGAAGTGCCTAAAAAAAAAAGTCCCAGCAGATATGACTGGAGTTCGGTTACTGTAAAAAAATTGCAGCGACGCCAGTAAAGACTCCTGGCGTGAGGACGGTTGGTGGTGGTGGTGGAGGGATGTGGAATAGGGTGCTGGCGTGTCAGCCTTATTGAAACTTTACGGCTTCGAGCAGGAGTTGGCGGGGGGAATAGATGAGGATGGGTGGGGGGAGGTTGGGGGACTGTAGGGAATGGGTCAGGGTGATCGGGAAGCAAAAAAAGTTCTCTAAAGTGCGCAGAGGTCAAAATATTAAAGACAAGGTATTGCTACCCAGTGCGTGTGGAGACCAATTTTTTCAGGATTTTTTTTCTTTTTCTCTTCTTCGAAAAATGTTGCCACATGTTAATTATTATGGAGTTTGTTTTATGCAAAAAGACATTATTTGATAGAGCTGCTTTCATACATTGTGTGTGTGTGCGTGTGTGTGTGTGTGTGTGTGTGTGTGTGTGTGTGTGTGTGTGTGAAGGGAGATAGAGACTCTGTGTATGTATGTGTCAAGAGAGTGTGTGTGTATGTGTGTGTGAGAGAGAAAGAGTGCATGTTTATGTAAGTGTGTAAGAAACTCTGTGTGTGTGTGTGAAGAGAGAGTATATGTGTGTGTGTGTGTGAAGAGAGAGAGAGAGAGTGTGTGTGTGTGTGTGTGTGTGTGTGTGTGTGTGTGTGAAGAGAGAGAGAGTGTGTGTGTGTGTGTTTGCTTGCGCGCTGATGTGTGTTTCTCTTCGTCTTTTCCTTCGCCAATCTCTCACTTCTTTTCTCTTTTTCTTTCTTTCTTTCTCTTCTCCTGTCCTGGAGGATAATAAAAGATCTCAGACGATAACCAAGGCCGTTTGTTCAAAAAGGACAATTTCCAGAGATTCGATCGTCTACACCATGATCGTGCGACTGTCATTCGGTTGGTTTGCTTACAAGGTTAGGGAAGCCATGCAGGGAATTAAGTTCGTGGTTCAAGTTCTCTCCTTTTCACTGGAAGTGGAACTTCCACCTGTGGACTGTTTATCTACCGCTACTAGTTTATCTCGGTGCTTTACTGTGAAGTTCCCTTTTTACGGTGTGTGTGTGTGTGTGTGTGTGTGTGTGTGTGTGTGTGTGTGTGTCCAGCAGAACCCTGGGACGAAGAGGTTTATTTAGAGCCAAAGAATCGTTTGCATGTTCACCGCTACAGCTAAGAGCGGTATAACTCGGGTTAAGACTGGTATAATTTCACAGTTACAAGGTTTAGACTGGCATAATTCTGGTATAACAATGTTAAGAATGCATTAACTCCGTGGTTACAGTGTTACGACCATTTGATACAACTTTATTTGCCCCAGAGGTCAGTTAGGAAGCAGCTTACATAGTTAACAACAGCCAAAAGGCTGCATAACAAAATATCAATAACCTAACACCAACATACCCGCTAATCAGCTCATCACCAACCAGACCCCCTTATAATCACAGTTCAGACCAACAAGACAGACTTAAACAACCTAGCACATTTCTGTCTTTATTATTTTTTTACTTTCATGTTGTTTTATTTTATTTTATTTTATTTTATTTTATTTTATTTTATTCTCTTCTGTTTTTGCTGCGCAATGAGCATTCTTTTGAATGGATACCTGCGCATTATAAATCGACATCATCATCATCATATATCATCATCATCATCATCATCATCATCATCATCATCACTCAGTCACAACGCATACAGCCACAATTCAGACAGCCATACAATCAGAGTTCAGACCAGCATACAATCACAACTCAGACCCTATAGCATAATTCATTCACACCTGCCTGCGTCCAGAAGTCGTTTGATTGAAGCAACAAAAGCACAGCACAGCCTCCTCCTGGGGACGTATTCATGAAGCGTCATTCAGGTAAAATCAAGTCAACCGTCTTATCTCCGTTGTTATAAAGTGGTATCCACGGAAAAGTGCTTTACCCCTTGGACTATAATTACAAATCTGTTGTATCGATGCTTTGACGGCAAATAACAGCAAACTCCGTGCGAGCCTGGGCAGTGAATAGTAACTACGAAAGCAAGACTTTTTTCCGATTTCGCCCACACATAGCAACTTACCCTCGTTTCGTGAATAGGGCCCCTGGCGACCTCTGGCGGGCTGACAGGAGTTGGCGTAACTCTCTTCGTTCCTTTGTTCCTGTTTTAGTGGAAGTTAATGAAATTAGCTGGGCGTTGCATCATTCAACGCGCGGAATTTTGTGTGCGTTTGCTTGGTTGGAATTTTTTTCTTTTTCTGGTTAAATCAGCAGAAACATTCAGTTTGCTCTATGCTGTCTCAAAAACACATATGTACATAGTGTTCAGTAAACATGTTTCGATGCTTTCCGGAGCTAGTACACAGTTTACAGTAAACATATCATAATGACTCTAGTCTTGAAATGCTTTTTACAAACAAAACAACTTTCAAAATAATAATAATAATAACAACAACGTTCTTCACAAATCGCGTCATAAAAAATATAAACACCTACATAATAATAATAATAATAATAATAATAATAATAATAATAATAATAATGGTCTCAAAACAAAGAGTTCATTGCGTTTACGGTTAGTATAGCTACTCATTTTGTTTTCTTTCTTCTTTTTTCCCTTTTCCTTGTTGTTGTTGTAGTCTATTATAGCATGAATACTCCTCCCCAAACACTACACTATTACAGCGTAGTATTACGCTATTATAATCACCAGTATTACACTACACTATTAGCGTAGCATTACATTATTACTGTCACAACTATTACACTACACTATTACAGAGTATTATTACACTCTTACTATCACAGCTATAGCACTACACTATTACAGCGTAGGATTACATTATTACTATCACAACTATCACACTGTTACAGTGTAGTATTACATTATTACTGTCACAACTATTGCACTACACTATAACACTATCAGGTTGTTCACAAACACTAGAGTAGCACAAAACTGGATTTTCTTTTGGTTTCTTCTTTTCCTTTGTTTTTTTTTTCCTTTTGTTGTATTTCTGCAAAGAATAGCTTTTCTTGCCACTTTATTTTTTGTAACTCCTCTGATCTGTCTCCCATGTACATTACATTTCTATAGCCGCTTTTTACTGCCTCGGGTGAATCACTTGCCAAACCCTGTAAGACTCTGACTTTAAAACATCAGGCAAAGGTTAACCGCTTCTTCTGACAAAAAAAAAACAGAAAGAAAAAAACAAAGATAAGCTTCATCATCCGTATTAGCGCAGACTATTCACCCCCCCAAAAAAAACAAAGAAAAAACAAAAACTAAAACATGCGCATCTTGCCATGCCAGCGTTCAGTAATAATGAGTGCTGGGAGTTCTGTCTTTTTGGAGGTATTCTCGTCTTATCTGAGGGCAAAGCTGCACCGGAGGGTTGGGGGGGGGAGCGTAATCCCCTCAACGAGGGGGGTTAGGGAAGCCCCGGATACGGTAATGGAGTTATCGGCCCATAACAACGATTGCGCAAATTGAACGATTTGTCAGCAGCTGCATGAAGAGAGAACGCGAGGGACAGAGCGAGATAGAGAGAGAGACCCAGTGCAGAGCTGTTTGTAGAGTGGAGGTAGGGTAAGGGGGAGAAGGAAGGTTCTCTTGTGTGTCCCCCACCCGCCATTCGTGACGTCATTTGTCTCCTTGCAACCCTTCGACGACCTTGGTCTGTCGTGCGTGACGAATGTCAGGCGGAGGGAGAAGGAGAAGAATTTTGCGGCAGCGATCTCGGCGGGCTGACTGGCAGGATGGTAAATAGGTAAAAGTCGTCCCTAGCCCTTTTTATGTCCTTTTGGGAGTGAGGTGTAAGGGACGGTTGTTTATTTATTTTTATTGAAATGATTGTGGCGATCTTCTCTTTCTCCTGATGCTTTAACTTTTCCCGACCCTCTAAGGAGACAGATATTCATTCCCAACAACTTGGTCGACTAGGGAAAGTTCGTTTGCGTCTCTGGGTTCGGACGCCACTGGTTTAACTACTTGGCTGTCCACTTCCCCGATGTCTGGATGGATGTATGCATGAATGATTTGTTAGAAGGATGAATGATCAAGCTGAAAGAAACATTTCTCAAGGGCTGTCGCGACCTTGTGTTACTAAGGGAGGAGTCAGGGTCGGTGGTTGTTCTTTCTTGGTCTGTTCGCCGGTGTCAGCAAGTGAGGCCCCTGTTAACAAGCACCCAGTTGAGTTCTTACCCACAGCCAGCGATCTTGATGACAAACCCTGTAAAATAGTGCTAGAGTTATTTCCAAAACTCGTGTACCGAGAAGAGCTGTGGTATCCTTTGGGGAATGAAGGGGTTGGTGGATTTTCAAAGACGATCTTGATCTCGTCGAGAGCAAACTTTCAAGTGCCGTCACCATGGAAACGAGCTCAGAGCTAAGCATCGCGGGTAAACTGGACCCCCTAGGGCCAAGGCGCAAACAGACCTTGATCCCCGAGGTTGGTAGATAATCTACAGGTCGTCATCGTGTGTCTGGTCCAAAGTTTGGGCTCCTGGGGATGCCACGTGGCCAGTGCTGTATACTGAGGGTAAATCATTCTCGGGATCAGTTTGTAAACTGTATCTTAGAGCAGATCCCAGGTAGAGAAAGGAAAATGGAGAAGAAGTATTTCTGACACTTTGAGAATTTAATGATCATCAGCTATCATGAGTAAGCATTGTTACATCTTTTTTGTCACCCCTTAGATGGACACACCTGCCTCCTGGACGAATTATAACATTGTAAAATTTGCAGAAAACAAGAATTCAGTTGAATCTTTATTACAAGACCTATAAGTACTGGGTTATACAAAAACAAATCATCCATGGTAAATTTAGACTACACTTATATACATACCATCCGCACCAAAATACCCTTTCTTAATAAACATCGCTACCAACCTTGTAGTAACAATGTTGCCACTGGAGTAAACGCATTGGGTATACAAGAAAGTTGTTTAAAAATTTCCGAAATATATGTTTAACGTAAGTCGTATGCTGGGCAGGGGAACAAGCAATGGAACTTCTTCTGTATGACTGGAAAGACTGGGTCGAGTCAAGATACAACGTAATGTATCTTATTTTTATTTCAATCATTAATGCCTGGAGTTTTTATAAAAACACATCGCCAAACTTGGTTTGTGAGAAGTATTTTCTATCTGGAATGTAGTCTTAAAGGGAGAAAGAGAGAGATACGATACCATACGATATTTTTAATAATTCTGGTCCAATTTCATAGTGGGTACAACATGATCATACACAATGTAGAACAATATATGTATAACAACTAGACTTCTACTCGAACATGTAAAATATACGTGGTATAAATACAGATATGCATCAAACCATTACAGTCCTGCATACGGGAGAGAGAGAGAGACAGAAAGAAATAAAGTCATCGTGCAGAAGCAGAGAAAGAAAAATGTGCTGTAGGAAAAAGCAAAGCAAGGGAGGAAGTTGTTGAGAGAGAGAGAGAGAAAGAGATAGGCACAAAGAAAGGTGTTCTTCATGTTTCCATTTTCTTTTTTGACTCCTCTTCGTCTGCTCATTACCATTAAGACTGCATCATCACAACAAACCCATTAAGACGTGTGGCTGTTTGAAAGCGCGATCTGTCTAGACACACGAGTGTATCCAGCCATTAGCACAGGCCGCCTGGCACCGCCACTGTAAAGGCGCGAGTGATCAAGCATTTCATTTCCTATCGACCCCAGGCATCTACCCGCGACCCCAGCTCAGACTTCTGCAACTCCAGAATAAAGGCTCGTGCTGTCGCTGGTGTAGGTGTTTTTGGTGTAGGGTTGTGAATGCTTGTCTCCTGACTCGTCTGGGGGGGGGGGTGTCTGAACTGCGCTCTGCCTTGGACTCAGAAAACTCCTGTTATCTGCACGCATGTTTTGCTAGCATGTCACCAGACTTCGTCTGGAAAGAAAAAAAAAAGGAGGTAGGGGTAGATGGAGGGAGATGGTAAGAAAGTGCAAAACGCAGTTGAATTCTTTAAGTCTGGCCAAACTCTTTGAAGACTGGTCTTTATTTTTTTAAAAAACTGAATTTTATTCATACCCCCTTTTTCCTTATAAAGTGTTTTTATCCAACGGAGACATTTTTGGAGCTGTTTAAACATGTCGTGGTAAACAACCTTCTGGTATAGTGACGATTTCACTTTTTCGTGGGCGGTGGATGCTTTTGGAGAGATGGCTATGTGGGCGGATGGATGAATTTCATAATGGATGACGTAAGGTGATGAATGGGGGATAGAGTATAGATGACGAATGATATGATGAACAGTGGAGGTATGATGAACGTATGATGAACGATGATTGATGTATAAATGTCTGTCTGTCGATGTATACATGATGGATAAAGCATGCATAATAATGAATGCTGACGCGTATGTTAGGAACGATGTATGACGCATGTGTGATGAACGGCGAAGTGTGCATTATTATTTGTTATTGCTGATGTAGGTGTGATGAATATGGATGTGTGAGTGATGAAGGATGTGCGCATGGTGATGTGTGTGTGGGATTAAAATTTATGCACGACGAGTGATTTATTCATGACAAATGATGTCCGGACATATGTATGATGGATGATATATAATGTATGATGTATGTTTAATGTATGATGGACTTGCGGACGGTCCGATGAGTAGACTGAACACTAGATGCCACAGCGAGCACGCGCTCAAGGAGGTTGGAACGGGGGAGGGGGAGGAGGGGCAATCCACTTTTCTAATCGTTTTCCTTGCTATCAAGTATCACCCTGCCCCTTGCAAATTGTGTGCCAGCCTCCGCCGCAGCGCCTATCGGGTCCGACCTCCGAGCAGACGGCTGACCTCTGTCTGAGGTCACATGCTCATTGGGGTCACGCGAGGTCACCGTGTGACCCCCCCTAACAGCGGGCTTTATCGGGGCGTTTGAATGGAGGACTGCAAAAAAAAAAAATGAGCCGACACGTGTAGTGATTTTATCATTTCGGAGCAATGATAGGAGTGGGGTGCGCTACTTTGAAACTAAACATGTACATAACTTTTTTCTTTGCTGGGATAGACACTGGGAAGGCAAGAATGTGAACGTCGTTCACTGTCAGCATGGAGCTGCCCCCCACCTCCCCCAAAAGCCGAGCATCTTCCTACGCCACTGCTGAACTCCTACGTATACTTTCGAAAACTTCCCAGAAATCGTATTTCCCCAAAACTGCGGTTCCTTGTATAGTTCTTTCAAAACAGAAGATAATAGTTTAGTGCATTGCCCTCCATTCACACAGGTAGCAAAGGGAAAGGAAATATAGTCAGCTTGTATCGTTTGTCGTAGTGACGGGGGATGTGTGAGTGAATCGTGATGATTTATAGAATGGCTGAAGAATAAAGACGCTTCAGTGAAGACAAGAATGTAACAGCCATCACAGTCGTTGTCTTCCCACGACCGACAACCCACAAGTCGACGGCGAGCTCTTTGGTTCCTTCTTGCTAAAATTTTCTCGTAAGGAAGAGTAAAGGATTATTTGCTGGGACACGTGAGCGCGTGCATTCTTTGCAGCATCTACACGCTCATGCATTCCACAGGGCAAGCACAACATTTTCACACACACACACACGCACACGATTTTCAGAACAGTCAAGACATGATGGAGCTATTTTCTATTGCAGCAAATTCCTCCCAATGGACCTGCTGCGCCGAGCCCTTGTCACCCAAATTCTGCTGCTGCACGTGGTCTGGTGCCACCCAAACTTCCAGACGCTCATCCCCAACGGCAATCGGGTGCCGCACCCCTGCATCGAGGGACAGACGTGGCTGGGAGTGGGTCACAAGTACCCGGCAGGAGGGGGTGTTAGAAACATGTTCGGGATCGACTTCTCCAAGAACGGCGCGGTGAGCTGTCGTCTGCATCTTGAGCATGATACACATTCTACTCTCCCTTTCCCGGCTTTCTCTCTCTGTGATCTGTCGTCTGCTTGGTTAGTCTGGACACAAATATTTGTACGTTTTTCCTTTTGTAAATGTAACAGGGTGGGACGAGGTTAGCTTGCTCACTCTCACCACAATGATCAACACAACGCTGCCGTGGGTTCAGGTTTTACTTGTACGCCAGATATACTACTATATAAACTCTGTAAATTCATCAATAGATGTTGACTGCATGGGTGGACGGGAACACGAGCAGATTAGAATTTTCATTGCAAAACACCAGTCGTTCGTTGCTTGCGACAGTAATATGCTATGAGAAATGCTTTGCTAAGCTATTTCGTTGTGCGAGTATCATATAGGATCCATATGTATGCAGTTCGTAGTTGAGCAAATCATCGTTATTCAGCCCATAATATTGTAAATAGAACTTTGTGTTAGTAAAAGAAACAGACGAGATCCCTTTAGGGCAATTCCTTTCCCACCCTCTTCCACACACACGCAAGAAGATTTTTAAAAATGGGCACAGTATAGCACTGTCTTGCTGATTGAGGTGCAGAGCCCTCTTAATTTTGCTTCGGTTGCCTAAAATAAAGCGCTACCCATGCGCTAAAAAGAAGTTTACGACATCCGGGCTTCTTGCAAAGTGTGAGGGTGACGTCGCTAGGGGGCCAGAGCCTCCCTGCTCCATCACGTGGACTTGCCGATGACCTGTGATGACTCAGCTGCCGGCGCATGCGTGAAACAATACTATCTTGCGTGCGCATGCGTGAAATAAATGCTACCCTGCCTACCCGTGCTTGAAAATATATTAGCCTGCTGTTGAAATGTCGTCATTAGCCGTCGGTGCTGTGTGCTGAGGAGTTTGACCAGTCATGTGGGGAGACTGGGCCTGGCGACACTACTTTAGGGAGACAGAATGGATGGAGGGACCTGACGTTTCATCATGGCGCCGACATCAGCTCTTTTCTGGAACTCGGATGTAACTGCTGTCTCGTGTGGCTGTGCTATATAAATAGCACTGCGGATGTTGTATTTAATGGCGCCGAGGGAAAACGATCTAATGCAGATTTAAATGAACCAATCATACCCTCTCGTCTTTCGTGTCTTGCTGCATCCTTCGAGCGGACATTCTGTGGTTTGATTTCTCCCTGGCTTGTGCGACCCACAGCTGTAAACACATTTATTTGTGGCAATTAGTATACAAGTATCGCGGTGGAGGGTGCGGAGGAAACAAGGGGAGGAATCACGCAAAGGGGAAACAAAACAGAGGGAGTGTGACGGGGTGGTAGGAAATGCGATGCTAATATCATTCATGGTGGCGCAGTGGTAAGAGCTCGCTTAGCAAGTTACGATGAGGATTGTCAGGTCCCGTGTGTAGATCCCGTCTCATCCCACAGGTTTTTCGTGGTGTGAGACATGTTCGCAGGGCATTGCTCTCGGATGCTCTCTCCCCTTTTGTATCCTTTCGTCGGCTTTTTGCCAAGGTCATTGGCAGGTGGGCTCCCTTTAGAAAATCCGACAACGTAATGTGTGTAAGAATCGTACTAAAGAGTTTTTAGACGATTATTTTGTGTCTGGAAAGGAAAACTAAGAGTGCAGAATTTGTCATCCACGTCTCCTTCATCCCCGTAACCACTCAGTATCACAGCCCGCTGAGCCACCACAGCACAGGCTTAGATGTGTGGAACGGGTGCAGACCTTCATGTTCCGGATAGTATGCCCCTGTATAGCTAATACCTAACAGTCAGCTAAAATGGTCATAGAATATGAACAAATCAGCTTATGAAACATATACACTTTAGCTGACTCCCATGGTAAGCAATGTTACTCTACATCCATTCTTAGATTTTCACAGAAAGCACCAGGCGCTGGATACCGCATCAGGAACTCGTCCAGTCTAGGTAAATAAAGGTAAATGAAGGTAAACTGAAGAAAGGTCAAGAGCCAGTTCTCAGGTGGCAGACATCATTTTTATGTCGCGCCATGTAGGGTTACCATGGAGACGAACCTGGGACCCTCTCGATGGTCAAACGAAGCCCATCAATCATTCAAGAAAGTACATCATGTTAGCGTGGCTGACTTGGTGACCTCTTGTATAAAATTTTCGCAGACCCTTCCAACTCGTCTGTATTTGTGACATGTGCACATAAGTATAATCACTCAGGGTACAGGGTACGAGTATCAAAACAGCTAAAAACATGCGTGAAAACGACAAAAGATTGCACAAAAGTGCTCATTCTTTATGGTTTATTCGATACTAGGGGTAGAATAATATTAGGGTTCTTTACTTTTAACAAAATGTAAGTTTTCTTGGAAGCTTTGGCATCATAATGTTAGGTGCATAATGGAAGGGGTGAGGGAGAACGAGTGAGCAGATAAATGAGAGAGCGAGAGACGGATGAGACTGAAAGGAAAGGAAGCAAGAGCAGCTAACCCTGCAGCCATCTTTCGTGAATGATTTAACTCCCGTGCATGGTTCTCTCTTTCATGAGCTCCTGTAAATATTACTTCCCCTGGGCGATAGCTATTACTCCCTGGGGTTTATGATGGGGGATAATTACAAGATGAGTTAACCCGCTGCTAAACCTGATTACGACTGTATCAGTCTCGGCTGGTAGCGGTCTAAACTGGTCCAGGAACATGTAATTTTCTGCTGCGCTAAGCGTTATGGCTGCACAAAACAATGCGACCCCCCCCCCTCCCGAGCTTGACGAAGTTGTTGACCCTCTTCCCCCGCGAGTCATTATTTATTTATTTTTTGCATGCTTTTTAGAAAGAGACTTTAGGCTGAACTAACTTCTGTTTTTGATAACGATCTTTAGCTATTTTCGCAGGACCTTTGGTCGTAACGCTGAACATATAACTAAGCATGCAATGTTCTTTACAACGTTCATTCATAATTCACCACCCGTCGGCTAAAACTCGCAAGTTCCTTTGAAAAAAAAACACCCTTGCTTATTCACACGTGACGAAGCACGCAACACAGTGTTTATTTAGAGGACGGAAAGAATACAACACAATATCTCTTCCAGCGTCACTCCGCGTGCATAGCAATATTCATTTACATGCCAACAAGAACACAGAACATCATTATTTCATACACCGTTAAGAATGCATTGTTCATTCATACATCACGATGCAGAAACATGATGTTCATGAACACGTCACCGTTCACACAGGACAACGTTCATCTGTTTGTCATGAAGCACACAGCACGATGTTCAATAATGCTTGTTCCTACGTCACCAAGATACCACAAAACTTATGTTCACACCTGAATAACATCGTCCACTCAATATGTCACGACGGATATGTCACATTATTGCTTTATATATCACTTAACAAATAACAAATTATCCATTCACCATTCCCTAAACATACAACACAACGGTCATTCGTGTCCCTAAAGATGCCAGACAAAGTATACAACACGATATTTATAACTCACTCATATTAATGACCATACCGTTGTATGCTTCATGAGGATTGAATAAATAATGTTGTATTCTGAGTGAGTTATAAATATCGTGTTGTATACTTAGTTGTATACTTTGTCTGGCATGTTTAGGGACACGAATGACCGTTGTGTTTTATGTTTAGGGAATTTTGAATTTATAATTTGTTATTTGTTTGCGATGATGATGATGATGATGATGTCCATTTTTAATGCGCAGGTATCCATTCAGAAGAATGCTCATTGCGCAGCAAAAACAAAAAAAAGAAATATAATAAAAAAAGTAAATAAATAGATAAAACACCAGGAAAGTAAAAAATAAAGACAGAAGTGTTGCTTGGTTGTTTAAGTTTAAGTCCGTCTTAAATAAACAGATGGGTCTTCAGTCTTTTTCGAAACGTGGATGGTGAGGTGATGGTGGACAGTGACAGTCACATAGCATATAATACTAAGGTCATTCTCAAATCACCGAGGATATTACATAATATTTATTAACACCGATTATCTCAGTTCTGTTGCATCTCTTTTGTATAATTGCTATGTCCTTTGACCTCGTCTTCAGACCTGGAACACGAGGATCTGCCGAGCAGACTCGGATGGGGATGGAAGAACGAACGGGGAGGAGCTAGGTGACCCTGACTGCACCTGGAGACCTGGCAAAACTCCTTTCCGGATCACCAATATCACACATCCAGGTAGAGTATTACAGCTTAACGAGCTGGTGATATCGCGCTCCTTGCTTCTTCTCTGGATCCGCTTTGTCATCAAGTCTGTCATTACTTCACTACATCATCAAATCGCGACGACAAACATCAGATTTTAAATCGCCATTCGTCAGTCTCATCGTCGATAAAACCATCCCCCTACCCCTACTCTTTTTTTTTTGCGAGAACTGAAAAGACGTGCAAGAAATTCTAGAACCTTCTTGTTGCACCATATGGCCACGCTTTGCGGCTCGACAGCCTTGCCGCTGGGTTATCTCCCACTACCGGAAGCAGAGCGGCAGTCCAAGACAGGCTCGCCCTTTTCCTATCTAATTTGTCTCAAGCTCTCGAAGATAGGCAGATAAGTCTGTCTTGGAAGTGACAGCTGTGACCAACGAGCTTGCAACGTGTGAAAATTCTTTTCTCCGACAACGCTTCGGTGACGACAACAGGTTTTGACAGAGACGGCGGGTTGTTCGATGATCATGACCAGATTTTATCAGGAACGTTCTTCATCATCTTTATCCGTCTCCTCTTTTTCTTTCACCTACTCCTGGTATAGCCGGCGGGCTAACAGCGCCTACGTAGCTAAAAACAATGAGGATTCAGCTTAAGGACTCATGAAAATGCAGTTCAAAAAAAATTATTTCTAATATTTCTACTTTCAGTTCAACGAAGCACTTATCATGGACGAAAATAAGACATGTTTGCTTCTGCTGTTGATTTTACTTCCATTTCAGTCCCCTTGCTTTTCCGGGTGCATGCGCCTGCGTGATTGTGCGCTCGTGTGCGAGTGTCCCCGTTCCCTCATGCCCGTGGGAGCTGTTCAAAAACACGGAGGCCATCTTTACTCACAGGACATGTGGCTGAACACTATTCATCACCTGCGCCGCCAGCGCAAGTAACAACCGGAAGAGCCCTCACCCAGATGCAGGCTAATTTCGGGGAGAGACGGGGGGAGGGGGTGGCGGGGAGATGGGGGAGAGCATCGGTCACATTTAGAGACTTGCTTCCCACTTTGCAGATTTCCTTCCTCTTCCTTCGTTGTGCTACATTGCAAAGAGCAAGTCGGGGCTTTCGGGTGTTTGTGTGCTGTGAAATGTCAAAGGTTACACGTAGTCTTTCATGGATTTACGCTCTCGATGGCGTGTGTGAGAGAAAGAGAGAGAAAGAAAAAAAAACGAGTAACAGTTAACATGGAGATGACAAGCAGGCCTGTGAAAGCACTGACCTACTGGCGCTCGCGAGTAAACTACATGCAGAGCAGCACGTAGACAGGTGCGCACTCGCGCGCACGTGCACGCACACACACACACACACACATACACGCACACACGCAAGCATTTTCTCACGACACCATTCTGCTCTTTGTGCCGACGAGGAAAGAGAACATGAGGGAACCGCTGACGTATTAGTAAACTTGCCCTACTCTTTAACTCCCTCACCCAGCTTTCCACGCTTCTTTTAATTAAGCCCTACGCGAGCTTCACTTGCTGAATTCATCGATAGATTATAGTGTCCTCTTGCTGAATTCATCAACATGTTATAGTGTCCTCTTGCTGAATTCATCAACATGTTATAGCGTGCTCTTGCTGAATCCATCAACATGTTATAGTGTCCTCTTGCTGAATTCATCAACATGTTATAGCGTGCTCTTGCTGAATCCATCAACATGTTATAGCGTGCTCTTGCTGAATCCATCAACATGTTATAGCGTCCTCTTGCTGAATTCATCAACATGTTATAGTGTCCTCTTGCTGAATTCATCAATAGATTAAAGTGTCCTCTTGCTGAATTCATCAACATGTTATAGTGTCCTCTTGCTGAATCCATCAAATTAAAGTGTTCTTTTGCACAGTGTACATGAGGTTTACAGCTCGTTTGCTGATCAGCTTGTACTGTTCGTTCGCTGAACTTGTCCAGCAATTAGTGTTCACTTGCTGAATGACCTGCGTTACAGCGTTTACAAAACGTTGTTAGTGTTCACTTGCTGAATTCATCATGTCACAGCCTTCACGAAACGTTTTACCGTTCGCTTCTTAAGTGCATAAAATTATCGCCGGCTCAATCCATCAGAAATTTAAGGTTCATCTGTTAAATACCTTTAATGATAATTGGTGTCGCTGGATAATCTGTATCGTTTAGAATGTATAATAAAGGGAAATTACTATTTTCCGTCGCGGACTTTGTGAGAAAACGAAGTCGAGTCTGCTTCATGCTCAGTTATTCTCGTTTTGTTCGAAACAGTGATCGATGTTCAAGCGGCGATGATAAAATTCGAAGCCACGAAAAGGAGAGTGGTATGTGCGTGTTAATAATAAGAATAATGGGATATGCTGAAGATTAAACAAATTCGCATCAAATCAAATTTTGGAGAAACAAATTTGTTGCAATAAGACCATTCTTAATCAATTGCTTTAATTGTTGATATTTCTGGCTTTACAGGTGTCTGCGAGCCCGTCGATTTACCAACATGCCGGCAAAAAAACAGCTGGCTAAAGTGCATGCCGGGAGAATTTGAATGTGAAGCATTTAAAGATAAAGGTAAAAACTGCAGCTGCGCAAACGTCGATTAAATTGGCACGTTTTTACCTGTGTGCCTTGAAGAACTTACAAACCTGGGAAAGAATTGAAAGTGAAATTGATGGATGGTGATGGTGTTTGCTGTTTTTTTCTCACGCATACTAAAGATTTTGTTTAATAGAGTTTCAAAAGTTTAGGGTGATGCTCACCTTGCAATGTTTTAACTGTGTAGTGTTCAAGTGGTGTTCACGTTCACGTTTAACTGTGCGATGCCAACCAGTGCAGTGTTTCCACTGGGCGATTATCACCAATGCAATGTTTTTACCAGTGCAATGTTTTACCTGTGCAGATTTGCAGAACCTGACACTGCGGCTGCCGCCCACCCACGTGCCTCCCCACGAGACGACCTACTCGTGCATGCTCTTCCGCGTGCCCGACGACACCAGCCGCCACCTGGTGGCCGCACAGCCCATCCTCAACAACACGAGCACCGTGCATCACATGCTGCTCTTCGGCTGCCGGGATGACGGTAGTGTGCCTTGTTCTGTACTTAAGCAAAACCTCATTACACCAGTCGTCGTCGTCGTCCTCATCGACCTCACCACTATCACCGTCCTTTTTTTGTCGGAAAGAGAGATGATTGTGGTGGTGCAAGATCTGGTCGTCACAAAATTCAATTCACTGCTTAATAGTGTCATACAATTCCATTACTAAAGGACTGATATATCAGCACACAAGATGCTAGAGACCAATCATATCCGGGGTTTTTTTAAATTTTTGTGTGCGTGAGTTTTAAGGCTGATCTAGCCAACTTTTCTAACATTATAACTGGTATGTGTAGGCAAAGAAAGTTTTTTTTAATTGGTTTGCGTTGAAATCCAGTTTGTCTTTAACTTTGTATTAGATAGGTTTGCATTTACGCATGCTCACACCACAAACAGTCTTTCCCCGTAGTCTCTCATCAAGCAGCCACATAGTCAAGCCAAGTAATCTAATGATTCTAAACAGTGCTGACAAAATACCAATGGGGTAGATGGCCTGTCCATCCACAAACATGAGTCGGGTCGAGTCTTTGCCCACTTGACCTTGCGGTACTAACGGTTGTGCAGGTCTTGGCGTCATGGTAACACCTCGTTTGTAAAGGGACCAACAGAATGTTATTCAACTCATTCTTGTGGAACTTTGACTCACCGTTTCTGTCCGGCTACTTCATTATAAAGCGTCTCATCTCGATTTTTCTGGCGGCAGGAACACTTCAAGAATCGAGCGAGCCTTACCAGTGCGAGATGGTCCCTCACGTTCTGTGCCAAGAGGTCATCGTTGCCTGGACGATCGGTATCCAAGGTGACTGTATTCATCAAGAGGCTGGCTTCCGGCTGGGCAAGAACGGATATAAATTCGTGGCCTTGCAAGTAAGTATGCAGGATTTTCAAAGAAGTGTTGCAATTGTTTTATGTCAGGTTTTGTTTTGATGATGATGATGATGATGATGATGATGATGATGATGATGATGATGATGATGATGATGATGATGATGATGGTGGTGGTGGTGGACGAGGAGGAGGAGGATTTAGGCGTCATATACTTATTTGCTTGTTTACCTCTCTCCGAGCATTACACAGGAAATTAGTTTCGCATACAGTACTTTGTTAAGCAATATTTGAACACATTGTGGCTGGATGTTTACAATCTCGAGACCTACTTACTTTCACAAAAAGTAAAATATTTCCTCGCTTGGCGTAATTTCATGGTAATTATGTTGTATGTGTTTAAATTAATAATTAAGACAGTATAATTATTATAGTTTGTTTGCATGGTAATTATCTTGTTTGATTTCGGGATAATTATACTGTGTGTTTTTAGGGTGCATTGTATTATTTCAGATTATATTGTATTTCAGGAGAATTATACTGTATGTTTTCAGGGGAATTATACTGTATGTTTTCTAAGTAATTATACTGTATGTATTCAGGGCAATTATGCTGTAAGCTTTCTTACTGATTTTAGACTATCATAAACGGAATGCACCAAGGTAGTTATTTTACTTTCACGTACATTATACCTATTTCATGACCGAAGGTTTTGTATCAAATTTTTCGTGAATTAACCGCCCCTCTGCTGTAACATTCTTCAAATTTAACACTGGAAGCAAACATTTTGTTTCAATACGCGGGCGAAAGTGGTCGCTTTAAAAGATAAGGATAGGTTTTTATGCAATACCCAACTTTATTTATCTTATCTCTTTACTTATAACCAGAGCAATTGAATTACTTATGAAAAACTATTGTACAAATTTTTTTAATCAAAGAAATTTGGGGGGCGGGGCAGTGGAAGAGAGATTTTTAAATATGCGTCGCATTTAGCGTAAACTGATAGGTCTCGACTACCAGGTATTTACTTCTTCCTCTCTACGTTTGAAGTTATAAGGGTTCTGATCAAATCTTCTACTGTTCAACTATTTCCACTGCTTAACTGCTTCATTCTATAACTCTATTACTACCTATTTCATTCATTATTTAACTTCTCCACGACCACCTTTGTTTGGTCATGCTTTCCGTGTTGGATTTAAAGAGGCGTTAAACAATTATTTTTAACTCGTTATATTAAATTGTTACACTCAGTTAAATAGTGTAGCATGCGTACAAAATGCAGTAATGTGATTTTTTTTAATGTTTTTGAAATATTTGAGGCTAATTTTAAAAGATAAAATTTTACGTTTCTGCTTGTTCCTACAGATGACAATGTCTTCTTTATTTTGTAACCTGTTTGTGTTTCACAGTGTTTGTTCTTCAATGGCGCATGCGTCTGTTTTAGGTTCACTGGAATAATCCGGAGAAATCTTCGGCATTGATGGACAGCTCTGGGTTAATTATTCACGTAACCCCGAACCTGCGTCGTTATGACGCTGGCATCCTGGTCTTTGGTCACCTCTACCTGCAGGTCAGAGGGCAAAGTTATGTTTCTCACACACACGATACAGATACGCACTTCTCTGACACGCAGTTCAGTTTTATGCCTTAAAACTAACCTCGTCACTTTACTGATGGTCATAAAAAAGAAATGAAATTCTTTCATTTTTTTCTTTTCTTTACTCGATTATAAGACCAGAGGGCGTTTGTAGCCATGATACAACAATGATACAAACCAGAAATATGTCACATAATAACAATCATTTATATATCTATATCACACTTTGAAACTGCAACCGTAACAATCTGTAAAACTAATACGGCATTCACATCATATTAAAAACACAAATGTGTATACAGTTTTGAAAGAGTGGCAATATAACCAGCGGCCTTGCATAATGTCTTGTGAGAAGCCTGTTGTGGTAGCCCCGATGTTGACGTGTTCTCCATCTCGTGTGTGCTTGGTCAGGTGGACCCTGTTTCCACTGGTGATGACGATGATGACGATGGCAAGACGAGCAAGGGAGGCAGCGGAGATGCGGCAAAGGTTTATGTCAACACAACGAAATCCCTGCAGACGTACACGTCTACCTGTCCCCGCCACTGCCTCACCGCCATGTTCCCGACCAGCATCCGCATCACCCAAGCCATCAACCACATGCACCATCTCGGTAGGCGCGCGCGCTGTGGATGCGACGTAATTTGACGTAAAAAGACGTGTAGTGGTTTCTCTTCCCCCTGCACCTTTCTCCTTCGCTTCTTTCTCGTTCATTTCCTCAGGGGCCGAAGTTATGAAGAGAGGGCAAGTCTCTGCCCTTGGGCCAACGTGGAGAATTCAAGAACAAGCGTCTTGTTTCGAAGTAATAAATATTGTCCAGATCCCGCAGATGTTTTACCCCAGGACCTGTAGTTATAAAGCGATGACAAAGGTGTCATGGGAGAAGGAAACATGAAGTAGTGTCCGCAGGGGTCTCAACGCTGCTTTATGACTTCAGCAACAAGTTGCTTTCCCTTTAGTTTCCAACTTTACCCTGGGTAAGCGACTTGCCCTCGCTTCAAAACGAGGATCCCAGATGACTGTAAGGTTATGAGGTAAATCTATGTCAGTGGCGATGTGTAAAGTACAGTCGGACCTCGCTAAGTTGAACTCAAAAGGACCCCAAAAAAACGATTTCCGGAGTTTAGAGTTAGGGCTAATCAAGTTAATCAAGGACAATGTTTTTACCGGCTTAATCATTATAACCGTTTATTAAATTGTCGTTTTATACGTATACATGTAGGCTACATACCAGAACATGCATCTACAGTATGTACAATCGAACAGTGCTAGAAAAAAGTCTGCTAACATCGTTTGGCGTCGTTGTGCCGATGCATCTCGCTCGACAGTCTCCTCAGTCTCGTCAATGGGTCGAAACACATTTTCCTCACGATCAGGCGTAGATTCCAAACATCTCAGTATATCAATAGCCTGCCTCGCTTTTTTTTTTCGACTGTGGACAGACTGAGTATCGACATCATTGCCGTCTTCTTCCTCATCCCCCACTCTCATTTTCCTTTTGTTCCTCGTTTGCCACCTCAGCGATAATGTTAGCATCCGTTAGTTGTCCGCAAAGATTCCTCGCACTGTCAGCTTCGAGAGAGTCTTACTTTATCCGTCTGCCCGACACAATAAGCAAGCTGTTTGACGAAGGTTATTATGCAGCCTCCAGCCAGCCAGCTGATTATCATTTTGTGCCACACTAAAAAAAAAAAAAAAAAAAAAAATTCAAGAGAAGTTTGAGGAAGAGCATACTACCTCAGACAAATGTTGCATAAGGAAGTTAGGTGCGTATAGTATAAACGGTTGCTTACAATTCTAGTATACAACCCAGCAGACTGACATATTTATTAGATGGACAGTGTGAGGAAAAATATTATGATGGTGGAATTTATATAGCGCATTTCCATCATACTAGTACGAGTACACTGTTTGTCCAGGTAAAGCCCAGCGCATGGAGCTACTGAGAAACGGCACCTTCATTCGAGACCTGGCTGTTGACCTCACCTATGACTACGACAGCCCCGTGGTACACAGGTAATAAAGACGACGCAATTTTTACACTAAATTATGCTAGCTGCTAGGCAACACCTCATTAGCATGAACTAGAAGCTCTCCCCATTGGCTACAGCCTTTAATAGCGTCTAAGTCAGATCAATCGATGTCTTCTCTGAAAACGTAGTTTTCTGACAAACTAGCGACAGTGCTATATTTTAGGAGTATATCAACAATTTTTAGCTTCATTTTGCTCGTACTAGTTGCACTTACTTTGCAACCTACCCGCAGAAGCTTAATGTACACGCATATCGGGTGTGTCTTGCAGGTTGGACCCCCCTGTGGAGCTCCACCCGGGAGACGAGATCCGAACCACTTGCGTCTTCCGACGACCCACTTCCGGTTTGCCCGTTTGCTACGGGGACGGCACCTCCGATGAGATGTGCTTTGGCTTCCTGACTTACTTTCCCTTGCAGCCGACTTTGGTACAACCGTGGTGCACCTCGCGGCGCTCGCTCATCTCATGCGAGAGAACTCTGCCCGAATTCTGGGACAACCCCATCCAAGGATGCCGCTGGAAGGACTTTATCCGCCCACCCAGCAAGGAAGCCATCACCATTGTGAAAACCGTCCTTCTAGCTTGTTACCAGGACAAACAGCTCCGGTGCTCGCAGAGGTGTCGCGAGACGCTGCAGGAGACGAAAAAACACCCCTGCTTCGTCGGTGACATCGGCTTCTACATCGTCAGCAAGATCAGGGCGGTGGGACCCGAAGGAGTAGGGTTCGCGGACGCCTGGTTCACATGCAACTGTGAAGAGAAGTTCGACTACTGCGAGCGGGCTTCGCCAGGAGGGAAGCAAGTGCTGGGCACCCGACAAGCAAAATGGTGCGTCGATGATGACGAGGGGGATCCCAAACCCACCTCCGACTCCAGAACAAGTTCCGGTGCCAGCAGAATTGGTACAGACTCTCAAACGGCGCTTACGCAGGGGCTAACCTGCCTATTGACCTTGTTAATGAGCGTGTTGACAATGGGAAGTGGAGCAGCTGTTTTGTAGTATCTTTACTTTTTATTTTTTATTTATTTTAGTTCTTCATTTTTATAGCTTAAATGAGAGCGAGTGTAAGAACGTGTGTGTGTGTGTGTGTGTGAGTGATAAATGTCAGTCCGTTTTCTTGTAAGTCGATATATATGAGGTGACATCACACAGCCTTTATTCCCTCTGAACTGCCAGTAAAACTGAACCATCAACATTTTTAATAATTTAAATGAACGACAGTAGAAAATGTATCCGCAGAGTTCCTTCGCTGATGTTTACTAATGTTTTGGTGGCGCATTTCAGCAACGATCAAGTTAAGAATACATTAATTCGTCAATTTTTTCATTCACTAATTCATTCAGTTATTCTTGCATTGAATGTGGTGGATGGATTCGGAGGGGAGGTAGAAATAAGAGTAAGAAAATCACTGATCTTAAGTCCTTGTTCCATTGAGTATTGTAATGCAGCTAAGACTGACGCGCTGTTGTCTTCAACCAATTCTGACTGGCACCTGTTAGACTAGATTCTCTTTACTGCTACTCACGCACTATTAAGTATTATCCTGGACCATCATTAGGAAACACTCTTGGTTTGGGGTTATCTTTCAGAGCACAAAGTGATTTATCGGATACTGTCGGTCATGCGTGAAGTCGTTCATACAAACATGCAGGCAGGCACGAATAATACATTCACACATGCATGCATAATAAGTCACGCATCTAAACATAACACAAAAAGTATACATACAAGCGTTTTCGTTTCTCTTTTACTCTCATATACAGTCTAGACCAGAGGTTTTCGAACTATGGTACGCGTACCAGTAGTGGTACGCGAAGGTATGACGGGTATTACCCGGGAACCATGCACCAATATAAAAGAATGCATATATATTCTACGGGGGCTTTATGTTCGCTGTCATTGCTGCGGGTGGAGCCTTGCATAAGGCCATATGTCGCAACCCAGAGGCAGGAATGTCTTAGCATCAGGATATCAAGCCATTAAGCGGGCGCAAAGAATATTGGGAACCGGTCCCTTGTCCCTGATTGACAGCACTCTGCATATTTACTCCGTTTACCCACGGGTAGGTGCGTGGGGTCTGTGGGTGTTGTGAACGCTGGATCACTAACAGTTAAAAGTGTGTCAGACGCGAAGACAACTCTACATATTTATACACATAACAAGATGGATAATATACATGTTTAACATGATATATTAACAATTAACTAACTACTGACTTAAGCATATACTAAACCTAAGACTAAGTCCTAGACTAGTATACCTGTTCGCAGGGGATAGGGTTGGGAGGTGGTACTCGGTCAATTCGAATTTTCGAAAGTGGTACTCGTCTGGAAAAGTTTGAAAACCTCTGGTCTAGACCTCTGATTTAAAGCTAATTGACATACCATAAACGCGCTGTAACAGAACTTCCTGAAGCCCCTATGCAGCCATCTTACAATAATAATAATAATACAATGAATTTATATAGCGCCATATCCTTGTCCTATGGACAGGCTCATGGCGCTTTACAAAAAAAAAATTGTAATGTCAGCCAGCATGGAACATGAACAGATTGACACCTATATCTAATCAATTTTGGAATCAGAGAAAAAAAAGCCGTTCAAGAGGTGGGTTGATGCACGCAATGTTTACAGTTAATAAAATTACGAAAATACAGTGGCATGGTATTCCAAATACTGAGACCACAAACTTGTATTACACGTCTGTGCTGAGACAGCATTGCCTTACGAGTAACAATATGGCGCTTGATGGCTTCAAGCAGAGCCAGCCAGGGTGTATTAGTTTGGAATCCGTGGTCTAGACTCGGTATCTCGCCAGACGCGTCAGTTCTCCCCAAAAAAAGCATCAGCATCGCCTCTCGCCTGCTCTAGTCCAGAAACGAGTTTCCATCTTAACTATTCCGCCCGTTGTGTCGCCAGTCACTGCTGACATTTGCATGTTCTGAACTGTGTGACACGCAGCCCCCAGACTAGAAGACGGTAGACAGGTCTAGACAAATTGTTAATTACGCAGTTTTGCTTGAGCTACAAGGAAAAGAGATTTTTACTCTTCAACAATCATCCTATAGAAGACACAAAGAAATCGCACAAGTGTTTAGAGATTGCTCAAGTCAGGCTTCAGTCGGTCTGTCTGTGGCATTCTTAGACAGATATTCTAGGTGCTAGCTTTTTTTTGTGCTAAAAGAGCAGTTAATGTTTAAAATTTCTGCTGAATAACAAAATCAAGCAAGAAGCATGAAATGCGTGAATTTTAAGCGCCCTAGCACCCGTACTGCTTAGATTTGAACGTGCTGCATGGCTGCCTTCGGTTACATGGCCGCCGTAACATTCCTTTCGGCTTTCGAACCAACAAGATTTAAGAGGTGAGATTTGATCATACCAAAGATAGAGAGCACTTCTACTAATTTCGTTTTTTTCTAAATTCTTGTAACATATATTTATTTCAGTTTAGAATATCAGCATAGATGTTTTGGGGTGTTTTCTTTTTGCGTGTTTCCCGCCCTACCCACACGTACGTACCCCACTTACCACTGTTTACGTTTGTTTTTTTTTCTGTTTGTATGGCATGCCTTCACAATCCTACATGCTATATGTTTATGAGATTGCCGTGTGAAAGTATATGCATGGAGAAAACTTTTTTTTTCCTTTGTCGTTAATGATGTTTCAAGATCAAGTCATAGCAAGTGAACAAAGTATATATTTCGTTGTATTATTTAGCGCACGTTAAGATTCTGAGACTTCCTGCGTCCTAACGTCTGTGCCACATGCGAAAAAAAGTGCAAAATAAGTCCTTGGTCAAAAACTTGTCAACATTATTCAGTGCAAAGACGAAAAATGGTTTGCCTCCAACCTGGACACTGCCTAAAGAATCAATGACTAAACTGAACCATTCTAGAAATAGTCGACATACCGTCGTTAAACGCGATACTGTCTTTTGACATAAACATACACTATTCAAAAGATAAATTTCTAGTCATTCCTTGCGAATTGCTACCAGACAGCGGGCGGGTGAGAGCATGTATGAACAACGGACGTCCCTCTAAAGAAAATACGGTCATCTGTTGAGTGGTTTCCATCGAACACCTCCGTGAAACCCTACTGCTTGCTTAATATTCCTTTCACGCCAAGTGAAGCCACATGACGTCTGGACTAAAGGAGATAAATGGTACTCTTTTCCACTTCTGCTGCCGGTTGTGTTTGGCCAAACTGCATCTGTTTGTTTTGACAGCCAAAAATATCGTTATATAGCTCAAAGGGCAGCAAAGCTTAATATTTTCGAGTCATTTTTCCTTTTATGTTTAACGATAGGACATGAACAACAACGTTCGAATAAGATATTCAGACTTGGCGATATTCAGGGACTGGTCTACTCAAAAAACAAAAATCTTCGAGGTAGCGATGTCCTGACTTCATATAGAGAATGTTTGATGAACTTCACAACTCTAGCTTGGTCCCACAAAGCTAATTTGAAGCAAACACAAAATACCAGATGTTACGGTTAAACCTTCACAAGATAAACTAAAACTTTACATAGACAAGGAAACAAATTCGAAAGCCTTTTCGACCTACGTCCTGCTAGTTATCAACGGTGGAGTTATAGAACTCGTGTGAAGTTACGGCGTCTGTATCGCCGAGTCGATGCTCTGACCCTAGGTCCAGGTTTCAGAGTTCAGGGAATCTTTTTGGTCCGTCCTCAATATTTCCTGCTAGCCCCGGTAAGTCAAAGTCGTTCCTAGACAACCGTCTCTTCCTGCTGTCCACATAAATTTCATGTTAGAAATGCATGTTCGTGGCTTTCAAACTGCACAAAACGATACTTGGATTATTTTGCATTGGAGCCGCCGAGAAAATGTAAATAGTACTTACGCGCACTATTTTCCTGCCTGAGCTTGTAGAATGTAGATAGTCATTTTGATGTGTATCGTGTTTGGTGTAGGATTTATTTGGTTGACTGTTTTAGTGGCTGGTCGCTAAGACACGCTGCCAGGATGTCGGAATATTCCGTATGCGAAGAACAAGGTATCACGTTTTGTGGTGCATCACATGTAATGTGTATCTGCTACATATAGTGTAGATCTTTATAGGGCTACTACATACTGTATTTTCCATTTTTTGTGAAATATATATATTCTTAAAACATGAGCTTCAGTAGCGAATCACTCTCACTCACGTACGCACGCACACACACACACACACGTCAAGGCATAGGATCACTAATTATACAACGTATACAACAAATAAACAGATTATGATGTAGCTGTCATCTTGTGAGGTGGGGGTGGGGGATCCGAGCGATCCAAGCGGGGTTAGTCGCAAATAGTCTCTTTTTGTCTACCTATACTGTTTCCTTCCAACCTTAGATTCATAGAAACTGCGATAGCAGTTCACCACACCTATGCTCACATGATAATAGATTGTGTTTATTATTATGTTCATCGCTATCAAGATCAGATATAAAATTATTCTCATCACTTTCTGTATTGTTTTTCCCTTGAATAATAAAGACCAAATCTTTGCATCAAAAGGCATTCAGGATGATTCTTTGAAATGTGTTAGGGATTGCTGCTGGCAGAGAAATGAAGATGCGTCTGTGCGAGCGTATGTGTAAACCAATATACTATCAAAGTCGGCTTAAAATACTTACATTTTCAGACCGTTTAGTTCAAAGAAACTATATCCCATCAACTTTACTAGCTAGCACAAGCAACATTGTATATTGGCATTCTTTCATGGACTGTGTTAAAAAATAAATCCTTCTATCACAGATTAATGCGGCTTCATTCCCCCCCCCCCATTTTCCACCGATTCGTTGCACTTAAAAAAGCGCATCGGAAATATTATTATCCGGTAGCGTTACTTTCCAGCGCAAGTTGGGAGATGATGAGTCCGTTGAGTCGCAAGACCTTTATAAGTTAGCGATGGGTGTAGGTAGTCCAGGTACCGCGTGCAGATAAGACCGTTGGCTGAATGTTAGGTATTCGTACTTTGTGACCGCTGGGGGTTACCCTTCCAGTTAATTAAGGGGTGTGCACTTGGTCCCACAGGCGTCAGTTAAATGACCCAGCTTCTCTAAGCTTTGCAAAAGTGAGAGCCACAGTTAAAGCACGAACTTGTCAACTGAGGGGAGAGTACCCTGAGACCACTACCGAGAAAAGTCGGACTGAATTAGGGTTCTTGTCTGACACCGCTAAAAGCTGCTTAAGCAAATTACCAGTTATTTTAGAACCATAAAGTTAGGAGGAGCTGTGTAAACATTTACAACATGATATTTTTACAAAATTTTTCAGATCTTGTTTTTTTTATAGATACATGCTATTCATAAAGACAACATTTCTGTTTCTGAAAAACATATATATTTTACTCATGGGTAATCACAAATTTTAATAGCTGATCATTATTGAAAAGATCACAGTTCATGGACTAGCTCTAGTAAGTACTGCATTTATTGCACAACAAAGAAAGAAATATTTAGAAAGAATGGTATTATCAAAATATATGTTATAAAAATACAAAGCATGCAACAAATATTCTGTTTCTCATGCAAAACACAAGTGCAGTTATCAAGCACCAATACTGAGCACTATTATCACATACTAATATCATGAACCAATATCAAGTAGTGCTAAAATGATGAACCAATATCTAGTGATGAGATCAACTGAAAATATTGAGTATTAATATCAAGTGGCATGTGTCATGTAGCAATATCGAGTGCCAGCATTATGTTGTGTCTTCAAGATAAACATTCTGCCCAGTATTTGTAGTATACAACAAATTGAAACAATCAATAAATGTGCTTAAATATGACAATTATTTATCTGTTAGGCGAATGTCAAGTCTGCTAGCCCAGCACCTGTAGAAAGTGTATGTAAGGAGTTCACTTTTTTAAGGGCACAGAATGTGCAAGATAAAGCCTAATCTCTTCTTCCACCATCTTTACCTTTGATAAATTAGTCACCCACTTCTTCTGCAATGCTGTAGAGTGGATGAGGGGGGAGGGGGAAGAGTATCACCTTAAATCAGCAACCTTCTTCTCCACAGTCAAGAACACTATAACCATTAAACATAGCCTCTTTGGTCCTCATTAGTTCTATGACATTAGAAGTTATATAAATGCTAGCAGTTTGGATTTTTTTTATCAGATTGCAAATAAACATGGCTAAAGAGCTGGTAACAAGAATGACCGATGAGAACGAAATAGAAACCAAAACAAAATCTTTCTTAGTCAGAATCAGACATCAGACACAAGTACTTTAAACATTGACAAAATCAAAGCGTCTAGCTTGAAGACATCTTCATTAGCTTCTGGTGGGTTTACATCAACAGCCCGAGAAAACCTTTTCTCAATGTCAAAACCAATTAAGCCCACCTTGCACAGGCCTGTGGGCTGAACAATCACTGCAGCAGCACATGGTGTCTGTTCTTCCTCTTCTGCCATGGTGTTGATGTGTTCAGCCACAACCATATAGGACATTGAGGGTGAGAAACGACATGGAGGCGAGCCAGTGACCAAGGTAAGAGATCTACCATTGAGGTGATCTTTTAACTTAATAATGAAGCTACCTGTGCAGCGTTTCTCCACTTGTGATTCAGCCTTGAAAGGTATGTCTGTAACACAAATTTGCATGAATGTATACAAACATGCATTCATGCGTGCACACAGATATAAATATATACATCAACAGCAGGTAAACATATGGCCAGCTCTGAGAGTGCAATCTTAGATGCAGCTGTGTTTCTTCATTCTTGCATTTAAAAAGGTCACTGTCTGACAGGAAAGAATGGATTCAATCTGGCGGAGGATGGTGAGGGTGCTTGTCAGGCCAGATGGAAGCAGTAAGCAAAGTATGACCACTACCATAGAAGAATGATCGCCAGGGTACTCGGTGTGTGTGTGTGTGCTCTTCACCTCCTTCTCTCTCTTGGGTCAAACCATTCTATCCTACCATAAGCTAAAAGTTCAGCCTTTGAAATAAAAAATAATGAGACAAAAAAAATGCCAAACTTACCCAGAAGGCTGCATACAAATTTAACACCATCTGCTGACACAAGGACAGGTAAACCACTCTCCAGGAACTGAAGAACTAATATTTTTTCATTATCAGCAATTGGCACTTCAGCCAGCACAAGCAGAGTGGCACTCTTCTTCCACGCAGCTGATTCTACACAATCAGGATGTCAGCCACTATAAAATATTTGGCAATATTTACCAAACAAAATATATTTGGCAACATTGGCACA